>JAAXCT010001411.1:0-178011 GCA_012490785.1 Eragrostis nindensis | reverse complement strand
GTTTTTAGAAGGGGCACCGAACGCACCCATAGGATGCGATTCTTGCAACTTGAAGCCAAGTTGATGTTGATTTGAACGGCGCAGCGACCAAGGATGGATGCTGATGACCTGGGCGTTCTCCTCGGGCAGTCGTGCTCTCGGCTTTTGTCCGGGAGTAGGAAGATTTGGGAGGACCCGGTGCGGTGTATGCAGATCCATGTCAGCTAGCATCAGCTGGATCCACTCATGAGTTCCTTGGGGGTGGTGCATCTGGATGGATACGCATACGCTCATCTACACACTACAGCACGAATGAATGGGTTGATTTCTCGTCGCTCATTATCACCATGTACGACGCGATGCACGCAGACGCTCCAGATTCAGTGTTGCAGACAGAGTTCCGCCCACTTGGAGCGATGCCCCAGCCAACTTCAGTTTGTGCAACGCTGCAAGTGGTTGTCTGTATGATTGGGACGAGGCTGGCAAAGCACGGGCACCCGAAAAAACAAAAACAATGTGAGATTATTTACCTTGCGTGCATCGAACGATTTTTTTTTTCGGAGCAGCATCGAAACGATTTATGGATCTATGCAGCTCAAATTTTTCGGTTTCTTTAAACTAGAGCAGATTCATAGATACCTATGTATTCCTTCAACGGGACAGGGGACTGATAATCCATTCATCGAGGTCGATCAAGATCCCCAGCGTCGTCTCTCTGGAATGCGAGACGTGACGAGTGCAGAGCTAAGCTAACCACGGAGACATGCATGCACCAAATATTGTTTGCTTGGCTAAACAGCAGGAGCGTGTCGTCGCGTAATCCTATAAGCGTATCTGCGCGATCGGCTCTCGGCACGAGTTATAATTGTCTTCGTCGTGTGTTCTGCGCGCGTATCTTTCCCGGGAAACGAGAGCTAGCGCAATCGCAAAGTTGGGGCGCACGCGCGTGCGCGTTGGACTGCGCTGGTTCGACCCGCGGGGGAGTGACGAGGCTCGTTCGCCGGTGCGCACCGCGCTGACGCCATTGGACGCGGTCGCGACCGGTGATGGCGGACGAGGTCCCGTTCTCAAGACAACGAGGCAAGACCGGGGAGCTCGTCTCCCTCTTGGGGCCGTTCGGAAACCGGAAAGACTGACCCCGGGATAGAGGTGCATTCATCAAGCGCGCATGCGCGAGACCGGGACACGTCTCACGCACCCTTCCGCTTCGCTCCCTGACATAGGCCCCGCTGCATATGTTCTTCTTCTTCCTCCTCCCTCCTGACGTTTCTCCTCCGTCGACGCCCCGCCACGGATCTCTTAGCTGCACGGATTCGCACCCTAGAATTTACTTGTCCTCCCCGACATAAAAAAGGCGGTAGGTTGGACGCGTGGTGGGGTCGTGGCATCGCCAGCGGCGGTGGGCCGAGGAAGGGCGGGGGCGTCGAGCCAACGAGTTAGCGTGGTAGGAGGTAGGAGGGGCGGTGGGTGGGTCGCGGGACGGCAGGCGAGGCGGCGGGGGCGCCGCTGGCGGTGGGCTGAGGTAGCTAGGGCAAAAGCGACGGGTCAGAGAGATTAGTGGAGGGCGAGACAGGCAAACGGCGGTGGTCGCCGAAGCAGCATGACAGGAGCGCGGACGCCGTCTGCCGTCCATGGTGGGGTGAGGTGGTGGGCGAGACGCGCCTTCGGCTCGCGTCATGTACCCCCGGGGATAGAGAGCCCATCCGGGGGTACAGAACTTGGCAGATGGCACCGTGGGTTGGTTTGGCCCATAGACCAATCAGGAGAGCTGTAGCCTTGGCACAGATTTTCTTTCTTTCATTATTGTTTTATTTTTTGCATAGCAATTTTTTGCTTATCTTTTGTCTTAGTATGTTGAAATATCATGTCATGTTGTCTTAGTCCAAAAAATATATGAAACTTATATAAATTATTTTCAAATAATTCTAATGATTGAAGTTTTTTTTTGGTTATTGTATCAATCAATGCTGTGCGAAGTTAGATGTATGATGCACTGGTCCATATCGGTTTTGTAGTACCGGTTACAGGCTATTCCCATTCAAATTAGTTCGGTTTCGACTAACCGAATGTCCCATTCATTTTCTTCCCGTCATAATTCTCGTTTCATTTCCGTCCACACGGAAACGTGGAAGTGAAAATCTGTTTAAACTGAAATCACCCCATGTCATTTTCATCTTACTCCATCTGCGAGCGCGACTACTCCAGATAGACTTCCCCTCCCCACATCCACCTCGCGCAGATGCTTCCTCTCGTGAGCGAGCGCCACTGCTACAATGGGCATGTCATGACGTGATATGACATAAGTTAAGACGTTAACAACTTTCTATGTTCTAATAATTTATCTATATGGAAAAAGCTAGCCATCTGCTTGTTTTTATATCATTTATTTGGTAGCTTTGGCAAGACTGTGCATATTCTAGTGATATTTGTGAAACAACTAATACGTTACGTTGTCAACTAAACTTCACTTGTAAAGTTAAATAATCTTGTATGGTCACAAAGCTACCCAGCATCATTATCGTAAGAGCGAGAACATTTGTGCAGTCCCATATGCATGTTGCAGCTCATAATCTAGAATTGTGCACTACCAGAACTTAACATTAGTGTATCTGCTTAGTGCTTGGAGCATAAGCTTGCATTGAGTGGTTGCCATGTATAGTGAATGTTCGTCGAAAAAATACTGTGAATGTATTATATTAGTTGCATTGAGCAATAAACTTGCACTGACTTGTTCTTCACTATTTTTTTTTGGTGTACCTTCACTACATTCTTATCGGCCCTTGTTACATTTCTTTCTGGGAGATTGTAGTTCATGTGTGTGAGAGAACCGAATGCCATGAGATTGTAGTGTATATGTCGATCTTGCTGAGTAGTATTTTCCCCTAATTTCTGTTTTTTTTTTTGCAAGTGCCTCTTTCCTAGATTGTGTTTTCATATTTTTCTTTCTGATTTTTTCATGCTACCGAATTTTCTGGATTTTCTGATTTTTCGCGTGGTACAAAACGTTTGCATGAATTGACGGTTGTCTAGAAGAGCGTAATTGTTTTAATTTTTTAGGGAAGCCTTTTAGTGGATCTTCACAGCGTCAGAATGGAGGCCGGAATGGAAACTTTCCCTCCAGCCCGAGCCCGGCCCACGCATTCAGCGATCGCACCATAGCCGGGCCGGCAAGGTTCTGGCGGCCTGCACGCCGGCATCCATGTGCTCGAGCACAACCCGCGCACGCCGGCCGGCGTGGCCGAAAGCGGAAAAGGACGGGACACAACATCATCAGCGGAAAGCGGGTCGCGATTTCCCAACACTCTGAGGACTCCCACGAAAAACCGTCGCGCCGTGTTCCGGGTGATCGCCACCGCACCGCTCCGCCCCTTCCGGATTCCCAAACCCCCCGCCGCTCTTAATTATCCCCCCGCCACCGCCAGCAGCGCTGCTCCGCCACCTCCCCTCCCTCCTCCCCCGCGCCGCCGCATCCCGCTCGCGTCGCCGCGCTTGCCCTCCCGGAGAGAAGACCCGGACCCCGGCAGCCATGGATGAGGAGTACGACGTGATCGTGCTCGGCACGGGGCTCAAGGAGTGCATCCTCAGCGGACTCCTCTCCGTCGACGGCCTCAAGGTGAGAGCGCCACGCGCCGCGCGCCCGCCTCCGATCCGCTGTTCGGGTGACTCCCGCGACCTCCCTTGGCAGTTGCTGGTGGGTGCGGCGAGGTAGTAGATCAGGCGGTGCTGCCCTGGTGCTGGCCCCTGTTTGATCCGGGTGTGGTGCGCTTGGATGGCTGCCTCTCCAAGCTGTCGTCGCATATGGTTGCTGCGTGTGCGTTGGTTGGTCCGTAGAGGTTGCCTGTTGCTTCGGTGATCGTGAAATCATGAGAATGATGACACAGTTCCTAGAAATCAAGGGCGGTTAACTGCTTGTGCTCTAGGGAAATAAACATATCGTTCCTACAATTTGACCATTTTGTCATGGCCAGTTCGGTTTTGCTGGCCGTATGTGCCCTTCCACGTGCATGGATTTTCTATTTTGGGTTGATTGGGTGACCTATGCAGATCCAGATGCTGCAGAGCTTGAGTTAGCCGTATCAGCAGTCTGAAAGCTACTACATGTGGATCCTGAATAACTCTGTCGATGCTTTTGCAGGTTCTGCACATGGATAGAAATGACTACTATGGTGGAGATTCCACCTCCCTAAACCTGAACCAGGCAAGCAGCCGTAAATTTATAGCTTGATTTTTCAGACCGCAACATTTAATGTTGTACATTGTCTCCATATATTTTTGTGTTGGCAAGTCATCCAGTTGGTTTGGATAGTTAATATGGCTGATAAATATTATATTTTGTTTCCCTTACTTTTCGACTAACTTCTTGCTTTGGGTGAACAGCTTTGGAAGAGGTTTAGGGGAGAAGACAAGCCACCGGCACATCTAGGCGCAAGCAGAGATTACAACGTGGACATGGTTCCAAAGGTAGTATCAGCCCCAATGGGATTGAACCTATGTTTGTACTTCCTTTTTGTTACCAGTGCTCATCATATTTGTGCTTGTGCAGCAAATACTAACCAGACATATTACTGTTGCCTCACCTTTTGTGGGTAAATCCATCCTCAGCATACGAGTTATAACCAGTAATAGTGGTCAAGTAGTAGATGGGTCATGTTTTGCCGCTGATTAAAGGATGTAATACACAAGTTATTGGGAGAAATATAGTCATAACCAATCTTGTATGGAGTGGCTGAGATTCATGTTTGATGATTGTGTCAGTGGAAGTTCTACGCAATCAAGATAGCAACGAGAAAATTACTATTTGTGGACTGATCCATGCCTCAGTGCTAGTCCTAGCATGTCATACCAGTACATATTAGTTTGTCGAAAATCAACTAGGTTGTGTAACAGTGATGTAGGCGATTTTTTGAGATTGCATAGTGAAGTTCTCAACATGTACTAGCCAGGGTCACCACTAGAGCCTAGTTATGCCTTACCGCCTAGGTGAAAAGGCTTAACCAGGACCCGCCCGGACACCTTACTGCCTTAGAAACCATGGTTCTTTTAATCGTAATGTTTTGTAACACTGTCGCACCGTGTGTTTCTGATTTGAAAGATTGGTACAACTGGCCTAGCCTCCCTTTGGATGGATACGATTTAGTTACTGGTTACATAATAGGAAATCTACAAACTAGGGTCATATTCCTGTGTTCTTGATATTCTGGTCCACTGGTCCACCAAAAATTTCCTGGTTTTCCTTATGTCTGACCTAATATTAGCATTTTCTGGTGATATTCTGCAATCCTTAGTGCACGGTCACGTGTTTATATTCAAAACAACCAGGTATCTTGGATTGGTTATATTAGTCTGTACTTGTACATGTTTTACTGGTATTGGCACATACCAGTCCTGATTGGTTCATGCTATGACAAGCTGGAATTGGAACCCTGGTCGAGATTACTGCTTCTTCCTAATGTTTCATAGTTGTTAACTTAATACACATAAGATTGATTCAGAATGCATATCATGAAATGTTGCAAGCCTAGAAGCAATATATTCTTTTGTTGGTTGCTTGATGAAAAGTATGAATATCTAACTCTCGTTCTGGCCAGTTTATGATGGCAAATGGTACTTTGGTTCGTACCCTCATTCACACTGATGTGACAAAGTATTTGTCATTCAAAGCTGTTGATGGAAGCTTTGTCTTCAGCAAAGGAAAGGTAATATCTTCTGCTTACACTCAATAGTCATCTTGTTGGAATTTTTCTTTTTGGGTGGACTTGCCATAAATGGGCTTGTAATCTCCGTAGTCAGCACAAGCTCTGGCTATCATGCCTCCTTATGATCATGTTGCTTCGTTGCATTTTCGACAGGTTCACAAGGTTCCAGCCACTGACATGGAGGCTCTAAAATCTCCTTTGATGGGTCTATTTGAGAAACGTAGAGCGAGGAACTTTTTCATTTACGTTCAAGACTACAACGAAGCTGATCCGAAAACACATCAGGGGTTGGACCTCACGAGGATCACAACTAGAGAATTGATTTCGTGAGTCTCTGGAATGATTTCTTTATCAGTATTGCACTATAATACTAGAGAATTGATTTCTTTATCAGTATCGCACTACATCAGGGGAGCCTTGGCGCAGCGGTAAAGCTGTTGCCTTGTGACCATGAGGTCACGGGTTTGAGTCCTGGAAACAGCCTCTTGCAGAAATGTAGGGAAAGGCTGCATACAATAGACCCAAAGTGGTCGGACCCTTCCCCGGACCCTGCGCAAGCGGGAGCTACGTGCACCGGGCTGCCCTATTGCTATAATGATTTCCTTCACTCGACATCTTTTCTTGCCACGTTACACTTTTTATGATTCTTTTATTACTCTTGGTGTTATTGCATGCACCTTATGTTGATATTTATTCATCAACAATACATACATGCGCCATCTTGTAGTGTTATATTTGTGAAGAATTTTTTTCTCAAACACTACTTTATTACTCCCTCCATCCCACAGCAAATGGCATTGAAACGTTTAAAATTTGTCCCACAACAAATGGCATTGTATTCTGCTGCGAGGTCCACCTAACAAAAAACTAATCTCGTTATTTACTCAGCCGTATCTCTTTCCATTTCTTTCCTATGTGTTACGTCATTTGGCATCATGTGGGAGGATAATCAGATACATGGCGTGGATTAATTAGGTGGGGCCAGCGTACTTAAAGGGATTTTCCCTGGAATTTGTGGAATGGAAACTGATCCGGTGCATGCCGCGGGATTAGTTAACCCTCTATTAATAATGAGGGTATAAGGGTCATTTCTCTCTACTCCTAATCTGTCTGAAATTTTCTAGGATGTCATTTATTGTGGGACAGAGGGAGTAAGAATTACACAAAACTGTATCTTTTGTCCAGCTTTTGAAATGTACAAACCTGATATTTAAGCCTTTGATAGGATATATCATACTCGCCATTTTCTTCTGTATCATAAATATGTCATTTCTTTTCAGGAAATACGGGTTGAGCGATGATACCGTGGACTTTATTGGCCATGCACTCGCTCTTCACAGGGATGATCGCTACCTAAACGAACCAGCCCTTGATACTGTAAAACGGATGAAGGTATGTCTAGAATGAAGATTTGTTACAATGTTTTTTTCCCTTGAAGAAAACAGGCTTTTCCTGCTAATATTATTGTAACCTATAGTTAGATTTATTGTCTATTATTTCCTTATATTCCTGTTATTTTGAGTATTTATGGTGGAACATGATTGTTTTCTTCTAGCTTTATGCCGAGTCCCTTGCACGCTTCCAAGGAGGCTCACCTTATATCTACCCATTATATGGGTTGGGTGAGTTGCCACAGGTCAGTCATTCTCAGTTTAGCAAATGTTAGCCCTTCGTACTGGAATCTGTTCTAAAGCATGTATTATTGTTCAGGCTTTTGCACGTCTAAGTGCTGTTTATGGTGGTACTTATATGTTAAATAAGCCGGAGTGCAAGGTAACATCATAGACCTTAGCTGCTAAGGATCATTTCACTTAAATGAGGACATACTATAAAGATTTTTTTCCCTGCTCTCTGTATAATGCATTTGCAGGTTGAATTTGATATGGAAGGGAAAGTTTGTGGTGTTACATCAGAAGGGGAAACTGCTAAATGCAAAAAGGTTGTCTGTGATCCATCTTACTTACCCAGCAAGGTAAATGTCTCTGTATCAACATGAAATTCTACTTTTCTTACAGAGATTTGATCAATTCTCACTGAATGTTTATATGTCCCAACCAAATTTACTGGAATTATGAATCTTTCTGATCTGTTGCCCTCCCTTGGCTGCTTACGTAGATGGAGCACTGTTATGTATTGCACTCTTACTTTATGTTTTTGAACAGGTAAGGAAGATTGGAAAGGTTGCACGTGCAATTGCAATTATGAGCCACCCAATTCCAAACACAAATGAGTCCCACTCGGTCCAGATTATTTTGCCACAGAAGCAACTTGGGCGCAAGTCAGACATGTGGGGCTCTTCAGTTTTGAATAATTTTTCATTGACTTGAGAGCCTTAAATTCTTTTTGCATTGCATGATTGTGACATGCATGCTGGTATCTGTGTTTTGTAGGTATGTCTTCTGTTGCTCATACACGCACAATGTCGCGCCAAAAAATAAGTTCATTGCGTTTGTGTCTGCGGAAGCTGAGACTGAGAATCCACAGTCTGAACTAAGGCCTGGCATTGATCTACTTGGTCAAGTAGATGAGGTGTTTTTTGATATGTATGACAGATACGAACCTGTCAATGAACCATCTCTTGATAATTGCTTTGTCTCTACGGTAAGTTTGACAGTCTACGCTACTAAATTGGATGCCAAATTTTATTTGAAATTTCTGCTCATAGCATTTTTTTTTGTCTTTCATTGCAGAGTTATGATGCTACTACGCATTTTGAGACTACTGTGGCAGATGTTCTTAACATGTACACAGCAATCACTGGGAAGGTAAGATTCATCGTTCATTTTGTAGTTTTGAATTACTTCTTCTTTTTTGCGAGGAGTTTTGAATTACTTCTGTGAACATTGAATAATACAGCTGTATCAGATATTTACCAATTAATGTGTGGGACAAGGTTGCGAGTTCATGACCTGTCCTGAGTCTTTTACTAGATTTATAGTATTCAATTACTTAAAAAAAAACTTATGTTCAATACCCATTCTTTGCTGGCATCCTCTTGGTAATAGAGGATTTGCCTTTGAAAAAAAATTCTCTGCTGTATATTGTCAGTTTGTGAAAAGTTGAACTGCTTGATCTTAATTCTCTGATCTTCCTGCAGACCGTTGATCTCAGTGTTGACTTGAGCGCTGCCAGTGCTGCTGAAGAATACTAGAGATTTTCATCTTAGACAAACAGAAACTGCGTTTAAAATCAAGACATCATATGCTTGGGACAACACAGGACAAAGCTTCAGCTCCATATTGCGGTGCTCTGTTTCATGCCTGCTCTAGCAGCATTGTGTAAAGTCGTTTGCCCCAAATGATGAAATGATGGTTGTTCCCTTTGTCATACTTACCATGATGATGGAATGTTGTAAACTTTTAAAAGGTTAGAACCCGATTGTACTCGTCAGTGATGTATCATAATCTCTTATCAGCTATGCATCTCGGTTTCATGTCTTAGGTATGCTTGTTGTATGGTCCACCGCGCTGAGTTCGGTTGATCTTTCTGTCTCATCGGTCATGACATGCCTACGTGGTTAAAACTGTTAAAATTCGCTTTGATTAATCAAATGAGGCAGCATCGATTGCCCACGTACAATCTCGTCGATCATTCGCAAGCCTGCTCATCAGATCTGCGGAAAAAGATCTGCAAGAGGTCTAACACGTGGCTTGCTCATGGATTCGTCTGGTTAGGCAGTGTAGTTGTCGCAAGTATATTTGATTAGTATGTAGGAAAATATGGCTGGATCGTTGCGACGACGTGTATGCCACCAATTGGCTCGAAATGGACCCTTTCTTTTCTGATCAGCACGATTAGAACTAAAAAAAAAAACCAGAATTCGTTCAAAAGAAAAACAAATCACAATCCGGGAGAAAAACGGAAAATTGATATCAAGGAGTACGCAAATATTTCGCGAGCCGAGGACCTGTACGCAAAAGCGACCGGCATCCCATCCGCATCCGGCACCTCCCTCCCCTCTCGCACTCCCAAACGGCAAAACCCACCCCGCACGCACCGCTCGCTGCCTTTCGTCAACTCCACTTCTCCTCGTCGCCCGCCTTCGCCGCAGCAGGCAGCCGCCGTCGCCGAGCCAGCCATCAGCCATGGATGAGGAGTATGATGTGATCGTGCTGGGCACGGGGCTCAAGGAGTGCATCCTCAGCGGCCTCCTCTCCGTCGACGGCCTCAAGGTGAGCTACTACCCCTCCTCTCTCGCTCATTTCCTCCCGGCGAAGCAGCGGCGATCCGTTTGCTTCCGTGCCCTGGTTGCGATCCCAGTTACTCCCTCCAAATCGGTCCTTCGAGCTCGGTGTTGGACTGGGTCGCTGGAGCACGTGGGCTCTCAGATCGGGCTGCTCTGTACGTTTGATCTGGACTTAGATGTGCGCTTTGCTGCTGAGTTGGCCTGCTGTGTTCGTCGAGATAATAGTCCCTTGATCCTGTGATCTTGGTGAATCCATTGCGATTGGCCGTTGATCTGTCAAGTGAGTGAACTTAACCAGGTGTAGTTCTCTGTGGATCGGAGGCGCTGTGCCCTTTTTGGATCCGGATGGGCGGAGAAGACCTGGTATTTTTGTGTTTCTGGCCCAAGTTTATTTTTCCTAAACTAGATATTTCATTTCAGTCTTATAAGCGGTTGCTCCATTTATCCCACGCCCAACTTGTGGCACTGTGATCAACAACGATGTCAGACAGGCAGAGAGATAGGTTTAAGGGTCCCTGGTCCTCAGTTTCTCCAACTTTAAGCCTTTGTTTCAAGGAGCAGGTCTGGACTGTCGCCAGGCAAGTGAGTGGCATTGAAAGTTAGCGAGAACACTGCCAGCTAGGGTTTGCTCTCAGTGTGGTAAGTCAGCAAGCATGGATCATGGCATGGGAGCTACACAAAGGGTTGTTTAGGATAGGGAATTGGCGGCGCCACACCAGGAGATGGTTGGTGCCTCGGTTGGCAGTTCAGGTGTCTATGTGTTGTACTGTAAGACACTTAAATTGTTCCCTAATACCATGAATCCAAACTGGAAATGCTGAAACTGAAAAGTGTCAGTTTGGAAGATGTCTTCTCATGGAGAATTTTGCTATTTTGACCGCGAGTTCGTGGGCTTCGCTAAAATGACCACGAGTTCGCTGCCTCTCTGCTAAAATTACCGTTTGGACAAAATTGCCCATGCCTTCTTCTTCCTCCTCTCGCTGGCGCGCGCACTTCTTCCTTTCTTCTTCCTCTTCTGTTCCTCCCTTCTGGCCAAACTCCGGTGCGCGCGGCGGCAGCGCGTCGCGGGGAAGCAGGGCCGCGGGCGTGTCGCGAGAAGGGCGGAGCCGCGGGCGCACGCGGCGAGCGGCGGCGCGTTGCGGGGAAGCGTGGCCGCGCTGCCCGCCGCGCGCCTGTGGCGCGTGCGAGTCACGGGGACGCAGCGGCGCGGGAGGCGTCAGACGACGGGGACGTGTGTGTGGGTGTGTGGCCTGGCGAGGGGAGGAAGAAGGGGACAAGGGCAGTTTTGTCCAAAAACACACATAGGGTCATTTTAGCGGAGAGGCAGCGAACTCGTGGTCATTATATGAAACAGTGAACAATTTTGCAAACTTCCACAATTTCTGTTAAAAGGTTTCTATAATTAAAATATTTCTTCAGTGTCCCAGGTTTTATTGATGTCATAGCTGTTTTATTGATGTTGACGCATAATGAGGGTGCTGCATTAGGAGTTAATGTTATGGGAAAACAAAGATATGCATTAGTTGTCACAATCCGTTAGCAGAACCAACATATCTCTTTTCGCCTAACATTTTCATGTCTATATTAACTTAATTTGTGATATCTGATTATGAATTGCACTTGAGCCGTGTGCCATTTTGATGTTCTATTTAAAGTGTAAATGTAGTGTTGGACACTCACTTTGAGGATGCCACTATGGATGAACCTGTGCTGATAGCTTGAGATTACAGGTGTTGCACATGGACAGAAATGATTACTATGGAGGAGACTCCACCTCGCTTAACCTTAACCAGGTAAGCAACTCTCAACTCCCAATACGAGGGGTGCTACATTCATATATAGATCTCATCTCCTGTCGAGGAAAGCTTGTGCCATACACAGTACATTATGTATGCTAACCGTGCGTTTCACTTCAACTTTTTTTTATAGCTCTGGAAGAAGTTTAGAGGAGAGGACAAGCCCCCAGCACATCTAGGCGCAAGCAGGGATTACAATGTTGACATGGTTCCGAAGGTGCATGTCTTTCCCTGTTTAAAATTTCTTTCTACAACGCTTGTTAGCACAGATAGTCAATGCAGATATATTTGAGGGATGACATAAATATGACCCCATGATGCATTGTTTTATCTTCATGTGAACACTTTTTTTGTGTGTGTGTGCGCGCGCGATCTGATTTGGTACTCATAAAATGATGGAAAATCTTTGTGTAACTATTTGAAGAAGGAACCTACAAAGTGTCATGTCCGGGTTTCTGTTGATTGTCAATTTTTATCAATGATGTGTACTATCTACTATATATGTTTGCCACTTGTTGATAGATGTTTCTGGATTCAGTTTATGATGGCAAATGGGACATTGGTTCGAACCCTCATTCACACTGATGTGACAAAGTACTTGTCATTCAAAGCTGTTGATGGGAGCTACGTTTTCAGCAGTGGAAAGGTAGCGTCTTCAGTCTATGCTCTTCCTCTGTTTATATCTCGTCAACATCATATTTTCTGTAGATGGTTCATTAATTGCAAGATCATTGCATGGTTAGTAGTTTAATCTAACCTTTCTCTCTCTTTTTTATAAGCGACTAACTTTTCTCTTTCATCATGTTCAATCAGATTTACAAGGTACCTGCTACTGATATGGAGGCTCTAAAGTCCTCTTTGATGGGTCTCTTTGAGAAACGCAGAGCAAGGAACTTCTTCATCTATGTCCAAGATTACGACGAAGCTAATCCACAAACACATCAAGGATTGGACCTTACTAGGGTGACGACTAGGGAGCTTATAGCGTGAGTACATCAGTGCTTGTTGCATTATATTTAATTCCTGTTTCAATAGCATCAATGGGCTAATTGTCAATTCAAGCCCTATTTGGCCTTGCAAGTCATAGGAGTTTCAGGAACAGAGGATTAACCCCACATGGCTAAGTATTGTAGCGCTAGAGTGGCATACTGCTGAACCTGGATAACCTTTTCAGGGAAATCAAGGGAAAAAGCACATGGTGTGAGTTAAGAATTACCTAGAGTGTGTGTTTGGTCGGGGGTGATAGATGGGAGGGAATGGGAATTGAAATTTAGGAGCAGATCCCCCCCCCCCCCCCCCCCCCCCCCCCCCCCCAAAAAAAAAATCATGGGGAAGAGTGTTTTAGAAGGATAGGAAATGGGAGTTTTTTTGCTGAACTCCCAGAGGGGTGGTAATTGGATGGGAGTTAGATGATTAGTATAAGAAGATTACATCTCCATTCATTTTAACTCAATAAACCCATAAAGGGTGTGATCCATTGCCGTTGCTGCGGCTGCTACTTTAGCTGTAGCAACCAACGTTGGTTGCTGCAGCCACAGCCCGGTGATCCGATCAGAGTTAAAATAAATGGTGCGATAAAACTCTGTTGAATTCCCTCAGCTCCCAAACCGGCCAATCAAGGGATTGGGACTAAAAGTCTTAACTCCCTCCTCCGACTTCCTTTTCCCTTCCCATCAATTCCCAAACACACCCAGAGTATTAGGGTATCACATGATATGATTCTTCATATACTCGTGTGGTATATGAATTCGAATTTTAATGTTTCGAGTGAAGAGGGGGAGGGAATCGATAAATTGTGAAATTTGAAAGATTCATTGTATACCGTTGCTTAGTTAGGACCCGTTTGCCATGCATAACCTTAGGTGTCAGTCATACTTGTGGCTCGAGTAACTCAGGCAAAATCGAGTTGCTTGGTTAGCAGTCACTGTCGGGACAAGCTTTATGTGACAGTTGTTTGGATGAATGCTATAAATGCTTGGGAAAAATTGTGGAAGTTCTTTTGTTCGCACCATGGGTGGTTTGGATCACCTAAATCATAAAATTGTGAGATCATCCCCGAAACATTTTTTTATTAAGGAGGAGGATGAAGTCATTAGTTATATCATGCATACACATGCAAAAAAAGGGAAGAAAGAATAAAGTAGTATTTTGAGTTAATGCTTGCACAACAGATGATTCGGCAAACATGTGGAATCAAAATCATCACGGCTCATGATAGAAATATACAGCACATATTCTAGAGATTTTTTTAGACGAAAATTCTAGAGATAGTTAATTAGAGGAGAGAAGGCATGTTGGTATTTATCTACTGAGGAAACAAACTAAAGAACTTGTGACATGCTCCTATGAGAAAAGCTAGCAGTAGGGTCACATGCTCACAGGTGCAGTACAAAGGAACATAGAACAGAGAACTGGAGAGGTGGGTTTAATCAGTGTAGCAACAAGCCACAAAGCTACAAAACACGGATACTTCACCTAAGGCTCGGATACGTATTGGATACGCGACGGATACGGATACGTCACGGATACGGCTTGGATACGTATCCAGGAAGTATCCGATTAAAAATAATTAAAAAGAAAATCGGATACTTCGTCAGTACGTATTGGGCTAAATTTGGCCCAACATTGGATACGTATGAGCCCAGCAACAGCCCACTTAAGGCAGGTATACCTCTGCCTCCCTTCTCTCCTGCTGTCCCTGACCTAGCCGCCACCCATTCTGTTGCACGGCAGGGAGGAGGAAGAGCACGACGCGCGCCTCTACACCTGTCCGACGTCCGTAGAGCTCGCCGGCGGCGACTCAACGGCGATCAGAAGGGCCAGCTGAGCTCTTTGCTACCTTTCTTTCTCTTTCCCCCATCCGAATCAGTGATGAGATCCCCTGCCCCTTTGATTTCTGAGATGGTTTTGTTTCGATCTTGAGTAGATGTCCACTCCAGCGTCAAGTAGCACTGCATCTGCTTCTTCTGAGACCTCATTGAGGACGAATAGGGCTACTGTACGGCTGCTGCATGAGCAGAACAGCAGCATGTATCCTTTGCTTGGTTTCCTAAAATTATGCTTGCATGGACCTGGTAGTAGTCTCATTGATTTTTGGACTATCCTTTATTGTATTTGTGCTCTAGTGTGACAATTTGACTAGTCTATTGGCTGCTAAGCCATTATTATTTGCAGCACTATATTTAATTTTTTTAAAAAAAATTCAAAAGTATCCGCGTATCGGGTTGTTTGAGAAAATGGCATATTGCCGTATCCGTATCCGCCGGATACTGATACACGTATCCGTATCCGTGCTGCGTAGCCACAAAGTATGGTGCTCATTTTTTCACCGTGCTTGTGGCAAAGCAATCAAACCTTTCCTTAGGAAATGTGGCAACCTAAATTTAGTAAGAAACCAAACACCTTAGGTTGGGTGTGGCAACCTTAGGTAGAAAACAAAACAGGCCCTTATTCTTTCATCTAATCATCTTGCCTAATGTAGACCTACTTACATGTGGAGTTATAGATTGACTTACTTTTGTAGCTTGAGTTGTGTTACCATTTTAAAATGACTAAAATAAATTGCTGAATTAACTACGGATTGCATTTAATCTTCCACATGTTGCTAAATTGTATTTATTATTTAGAAAGTAACTTGGTTTCTATTTGTGTTTCACTGTTTCTTCAGAAAGTATGGTTTAAGTGCTGATACAGTGGATTTCATTGGGCATGCGCTTGCGCTCCATAGGGATGATCGTTACCTTGATGAACCGGCACTTGATACTGTAAAAAGGATGAAAGTATGTCTTTGCCAAAGCTTTTTCCCTAATCTTTTTGGTACAACTAAGTTGTCATAATCCTGATCGATGTCACTGAGTTCCTTTTAGCTCTGCCATCACTATTTTTTGAATATGCTTTTCGTTATAGAATACAGTTAATCTTACCTATTATGTGCATTTAGCTATATGCAGAGTCTCTTGCACGCTTTCAAGGAGGCTCACCGTATATTTATCCGCTCTATGGGCTAGGTGAGCTACCACAGGTCAGTCTACTTTAATCTGTTAATCCAATATTCTCATGTGGCATGTACATGTTTTAGTCCTCTTGAATGTTACAATGCTTTCTGGTGCTACAGGGGTTTGCACGTTTGAGTGCTGTTTATGGTGGTACATACATGTTAAATAAGCCCGAGTGCAAGGTTTGCATTTTCACCCTCCTTGTCATGGCGCGCGTAATTTGTAGACAGGAAATGTTTCTCCTTTTTCACATTTGTTACCTAACTTGCATAGGTTGAATTCGATATGGAAGGGAAAGTGTGCGGTGTTACATCAGAAGGTGAAACTGCTAAGTGCAAGAAGGTGGTCTGTGATCCTTCGTATTTGCCCAACAAGGTCTATACTCTTTCCATCTATTTCATTTTAGAAAGGTTCAGAGGGTCACTTCACTGTCATATACTTTTATTTTGATGCCTCCCACGCAATTGTGCTCTATGACTTCAGATTCTTTTTTCTTTTTCTGTATGCCCGTATGCCCCCCTTCCCGTTCTGATGTCATGCAAATGTTTCTCAACAGGTTAGGAAGATAGGGAGAGTTATACGCGCCATTGCTATTATGAGCCACCCAATTCCAAATACAAATGAGTCCCACTCAGTTCAGATTATTTTGCCGCAGAAACAACTTGGGCGCAAATCAGACATGTGAGGCTTTTATCATCTCAATTTTCATCTGATGAATGGCTCGATTTACTCATGTTACTTTGTCTGATGGTTCATTATGCTACCCTTAGTTATGACACATCTCTGGTATTCTTTTGTCAGGTATCTTTTCTGTTGCTCGTACACGCACAATGTTGCACCAAGAGGGAAGTTCATTGCCTTTGTGTCCGCAGAAGCAGAGACTGACAATCCACAATCTGAGCTAAAGCCTGGAGTTGATCTACTTGGCTCTGTGGATGAGATATTTTATGATGTATATGATAGATATGAGCCAGTGAATGAACCATCTCTTGATAATTGCTTTGTCTCAACGGTAAGATTTTGCAGTATATGATAACATAATAAATATTAGATCTCAGTGCTGCAGAGTAGCTACTAAATCTTTATGGCGGTTTCTCCATGCAGAGCTATGATGCAACCACACATTTTGAGACAACTGTAACAGACGTTCTTAACATGTATACAATGATCACTGGAAAGGTAACATATGGCTCATTCTTATCGATTGACCGGATGTAGCCAGAAGTAGTCCGTTAGTCTAATGTGCTACTGCATTAGTAAAAGTTCATATTCATTTTGAAGAAAACTTTATGCTTTTATGCAGTCGTTACATCTAGCTGTGCAATTATTTTAATCTCTAATATAAGGACTCAAAATACTGATGAAGTAGGGGCTGCGTATTTGCCCACATACTCTGCTGATATATTTCTGTGCAGAAAACTCTCCCTCTGTTATCTTTTTGAAGATTTACTGAATCTAGTAGCTTAATCGACTGTTTATGTTGCATTTATGGATATGACCTTTCTATTTCGATCCTAACTGTGCTCTTCATTGCAGACGGTTGATCTTAGCGTGGATTTGAGTGCTGCTAGTGCTGCAGAAGACTACTAGATTTCATAGCCATAATCCCATGTTCAAATCAAGTACTCATCCTGGGGAACAGCACAGGGCAAACCTTTATGGATCACTAGTGCGAGTTTATTCCAGTCCAGATTACATCACGTGTTCTACTGTTCTGCCCAATGTCTACCTGCCTGTTTGTTGCTAGCAGAAATATGCAAAATTGTTGACTCATGTTGAATGGATGGTGGTGGTTTTATTTACTGAAGTAATGATGGAATTATGTAAAGCCGTATATAGTGAACATTGACCGTGACTATTGTGGCTTTATATATGTATCATAACAGTTACTGTAAGCCATTTTGCTTGTCTAGTTCTTCATGGTTGCATTCGACTTCTTATACTGGAGTGCTCCCAAGCCACATGTTCAATGTCACCACACACTGCCACAATATTTATGCTCTAGTGTGACTAACGATACCTTTTGGCTTTTGTGATGGAGATTGCTCGAGGTGTAATTTTCGGCATGCGTAGTATAGTGACTGAATTTTGTAGGCACATGGGGTGAAGTTGAAGGATTTGGCCCTAGTTGAATTTCATTTATGGTTTTGTTGTTGATGCTGTTGCGGGGGCATCATCATAGCCAAAGGCTCTGCGGCAGACCTCATACGTTCTTTTCATGAGTGTTGGCCTCATTTTTGAGGAGCTGCGCTGTCCCATGCAAATCCCAGAATAACCCCTCTTATCCAACCAGATTAGCCGCCATGGTTTGACTGATGCGACCAAGATTAATCAAGGGCGCCACGATCATTGTTTTTGGATTGTACAGCATTTTGGGAATTTCTTCGACAGACGACTGTCGCATGAGACTACTATTATAGCGGGACTGCTTTGCATCTGCTGACAGTGAAGCTATCAGCAAAAATGATGGCACATCAATAGGCTCTACTCCCTCTGTTCACATCAATGTGCAAAAATGATGTCACGATAAAAGTGAACGGAGGGAGTACAGCACAGGAATAATGCGCATAATACAAGCCATTGCTCTGCAAATCACACAACTTGCTACTGCTATATCAGTCCTGCGGTCATCAGTTCCAACGTTGGCGTTCCTCCTGCCTGTTTAGCCATTTCAGCTAGCCGAACTGGCGCCGGTCATGGATTCGTCTATATGCTGTTGCACTCCTTCAGGCATTTTTTCCCTTTGGCCTTTTGCGCCCATCCCAGGACGCCATGCTGCACATGATCGTTGAAGATCTCCTTCTTGTAGTAGCTCCCCATCTTTGAGCACAAAGAGAGCACGGTATCCATTCATCAGCGATGAGGATTGCATCATTGCAAACATGTCTGACAAACGATGGCGAAAAAACGAGTTACCTGGGTAACAATCGCATACAGAGGCAGGGTGCTATAGCTGCACACAAGTTGAATAATGAACCTGCAGGTAGAAGGATGGATTCAGGGGTCAAAATAACATACTCATGTTTGCCATTTCTAATCCTATTTGGTAATACAATGGAAGCATGCATTACCCGACAACAAGCCTCGGCACCAGAAAAATAACATTGTCCATGAAGCAGGATTCGAATCCGTAAGTGATCTTGAAAAGGAAGATGGAAAAGGTTTCGCAGATGCAGTGATCAGTCATTACTTCCAAGTAACACTTTGCAAAAATATCGTGTCGCGATGTATCCTTACCAGTATATAGAAGAAGAATGCAAGCTCAAATGCATTCTGAAAGAGAATGAAGTGGATCAGGTGCAGGACGATCCTCGGCTGCCCGAACCAGAAGTGCTCATCTGATGGATTTACAACCAAATCGCCCTCGATTGCTATGTGCTTCTCAGCGACATCATACGCTAACTCAGATATGACGTGTTCCAGCTTAGTGCCAACGGCTAACAGAAGCTGCAAGAAGTAACGAAGTGCCCTGTAAGCTCCTAGTCCTGAATGCTTAGACACTGATCACTTACAAGGACTTCAAAACAAACACATTAAATATCTGCACTTACAACAAGGGGAACGAATGAAATCCAAAAGTATGTGTGCCAACCTGCAGATGTAGTTTTGAGAAGCTTAGATACCTAAATATTACTACACTACCTGGAAGATTGTTTAGGTGCTATAGAAATCATAAAATTGCTTTTTACAAAGGATGAAATGAGCTTTACCATCAACATTAAGCAGCAGAAATATCACCACAAACATCCACAAGGCCCAGCTAAAGTAGAGAAACAGTAAGCATGGTTAAGATTATTGATGAAGTAAATTTAACTCAAATTTCAAAGAATATATAAAGCTCTTTGGCATACCTTGTACCGACTATTTTCTTAAAGTCAGACTCTAAAGCCCTCAGCATGTACTTGTGGAAATCAAATTTTGGGTTTGCACGGCAGTGAGTCTGCAGTAAAAAAGTATGTCACGTTTACATTCAAAGAAAGAACACAACATTAGCTTTGTTATCACCTGATAGTTACCATGATAAAACCTAGACGCATTGTGGTGTAGTCCGCTTTAGTTACTGATCCGCGGAATTGCTTAAAAAAGAATGCTGAAGGGGGAAAAAGAATGAAATAAAAGGCTAATTAGTTCATTAGTATTCTGTGAAGAAAAACATAATGAAGTATAATTGTCGACATGTAAAAAAAAAACTATATCTAGTGCATAAAAGGTATTGATTTTACCATAAGTTTACATAATTTTACTTATTTTCGGTACTAAAAATGTAGTTTTACTGCATGCAACCAACATCATTGTTTTTATTCTAAGGGAATAGGTATATGCATTTTTGTATATAAAAATATTTGATTGTAGAGCACATGAATTCCATTTCATACCAGCCAACACATTATCATGGAATCTTTGCCAATACCCCTGTAACGTTCCTTGATAAATTCAAGTTCATGCACATGGGTCACTCTAGCAGGCCCTGCAATTTCATAGAATTTTATCATCCTACCATTAAATAAAAAGAGGTCTCTTACTTTTGAAAAAAAGGGTCACAGACAAGTAGACAACGCAATTTTTATTTTCATAAGGATTTATGTTCCAGTTTTGAAGAACAATAAGATTTCCCTCAAGCTGCAAATGTGTCATCGCACAAAATATATGATAAACAAACATGATCATTGCACCGTTTTCAGCAGCATTTTGTTTAATTTCCTCCTCCCACTGTTTCCATTTCCGTATCTAGGTAACAAAAATATAGTAAGATATAGCTGTCATAAGCATCGAGAGCACGGCTTAACTCAAAGGAGCGAATGTCATAGGCGGCTTACCTTAGCACCTCCCAAAAGCATAGTGGTAGCACTGAAAAAAACATGCGAAACAGCCAGGACAAATATGAAAATGTGCAGCTGATGTAAGGCCTCAAGGGACAGCAGTGGAACTTTTCCCTGTTAAAAAAAAAAGCACTACAGTTATTATATACCACTAAAAAATCATAAAAATATACACATAATTAATGCTTATTAGGGAAAAAAGAAATGAAATAGAATTGTAGAAACAAGACGTTGTGGAAAGGTTGTTTTCACTACTCTAGGACTGTCAGAAAGGAGTGGCAGATTAAGCTAAGGTAATTGAATGTTCAATCAAACTATATGCTCATCTACACTTCTTAAGAGAAACATGTTTGTTTTTGCCTTTAATAAAACATGGACACCAATATCAGAATGTATGAACAATGAGCGTGTTAAACGGATTGAATGGTCACCTCCTTCTGGCAGATCCCTTCCTCGGCCTTAGCTGCTCCCTCACTGAGCAGCCTTCCCGGCCTGATTCCTCCAAGAATTTCGGCGGTAAAAAAACTCGCCTTGGTGACGCTCAGCCCAGCAGCATGGTCATCTACTGGCCTTTGGCATGGCAGCATGTAGTCCGTCCAGCTTGGTGGAATGCATATTTTTATGATGGTCTCTTGGAGCACCGTCAATAGCAGGGAGATAAACCCAAGAAGCATCAGCTCTGCATTATAACAATGCCAATTAAGGGGAAAAATTCAAACATCATTTACTCATTTATGAAGGTCCTCTTATGGCTGGTGATGGTCAAATAAAATGGTAATCTGTTTAGCCAAAAAGTGCTGGGGCCACCGTAGTATTATTTCTGCGATAATTTGGAAATTAGGACAACATTTTCTCTTTACTTCTGGTATCCTCAAATTTATCTGGGCTTGTGTTCGCCAGGTTCTTGGTTCCAGATGTTTTCCTATTGTTTTTCTTTGCTGATGGAGATGGGGCATCAAAATATTTCCTCATGCTAACAAATCAAGATGTTTGGTTTAGCTGCTGGGTTCGGTTACGGAAACCTACAACTACGCTTTTGAGACAGAGAGCTTGCTATGCATGTTTTTTTCTTTTTTTTTTTGTTTCAATACTGGGTATGGCTGTTGAAGGTTGAAACTCAGGACAGAAGCTACTACTGCTTTAGAGGCGCAACAGAAGATCAAGATGCTCGCGTACAGAGGAACCAACTGCTTTGAAGCTGTTACTCAAGCACCTCATCGGATGGTATATATTCCGCGAAGAAAAGTTTGATTCTTGATCTCTTTTGAGCTGTTAGTTAGTGGTCAGGTATCTTTTCTTTCTTTGACACTTACTAGGAACGCTGTATGTTTTTCTTTGTTGGTTATTTATTATGTCTTATTTCTTGTGCTAGATTGTTGGGTTTACCTTCTTTCACCTTGAGTAGCGCCTCGTAGAGCGGCCTTTGGTTATTCTTCTTGAGCGTCTGCATGCCCTCGCAAGAACACCAGAGAGAGAAGCTTCGTTGTTGGTTAATTATGTCACAGTAGTATGCAGAAGAATAAAGCAGCTGGCAACAACAAACTCCAGCACCGATTACGTACCTTGCCGAGGTGATGGAGGCCCCGCTCGGCGGCGAGGGAGATGACCACGATGATGGAGCAGACCGCCGCCACGATCCACGTCGGAGTGAACTGCAGCGCCGCCCCCTCGCCGGCCTCCGCCATTGCTCGCTCCTTCCTCTTCTGCTCCGGTCCGCGCGCTGCAGCAGCAGGAGCGAGCGGCTTCTGCTACCTGTTTTGAGTCGCGGCCCTCGTGGACGTTATTTATCGGGGGCCCGTTACCTATAGCGTGGCTGCGTGGGTGAGCACGAAACATCAGTTCGCCCAACCTGTTCAAAAAAAAAAAAAATCAGT
Source organism: Eragrostis nindensis (assembly GCA_012490785.1). Lineage (NCBI taxonomy): Eukaryota > Viridiplantae > Streptophyta > Magnoliopsida > Poales > Poaceae > Eragrostis > Eragrostis nindensis. The sequence goes on along the minus strand of JAAXCT010001411.1, from coordinate 155,665 downwards.
TCGCCCAACCCCGGGCGTTGAGGTGAGGTGGGCGCGCGGGAGCGCTCGAGTCAGGCGGAGCACGCGGAAGCTCGTGATTAGTTTTTAATATAGAAATCTCTTAATTATATTTGCTCTTCGCGTGGGGGCAGTTTTTAACATCTTGATTTGTTGGCAAGGGATATGCTTTCGACTAGGCTTACCTGCCATAAGCAACCACTCATACTTTGCCATGCGTGCATCGTAATTATGGCTTTACAAATATTTTACTGTTTTTTATGAATTTCAAAGGATGAAGGAAAATTTAAAATTTGTTTTTGACTGTTTTCGTTTTATTTGGCGCAATTTTTTAAAACAAAACAAAGCAAACAACAAATAGTTTCAACTACTAGAACAAATATACTAGTTAACTAGTTGAACGGAATAATTTGACTACCGGGACAATTTGGTTTGCTCAATAGAACAAGTGGTCTGCAGTACTGGAACACACTAAAATAACAAGTTAAACAGATAGGATTCACTGTTAGAACAAGTAGGTTCAACCACTGGAACAAATATGGTTAACTAGTTGAACAAATTGATTAACTACTAGAATAATTTGATTTGCTAGCTCAAATAAGTAGTTTGTGATACTGAACACATTAAAATACCTAGTTAAACAAATATGATTCATTATTAGAACAAATAGGTTCAACTACCGAGCCTTTTTTGCTCTATCTTTTCTTTTTTTTTTTGAGATTACACAGTACAACTCAGACACTCACAACGCACGCACACTCACCCCTATGAACACACGTACGCAACCCTACCCCTATGAGCATCTTCGAAGACTGAGCCGGCAAATCTAGAGATACGAAGTCACCACTGGCGCCTCGCTGTCGACGAGAGCGTCGCCTACCACTGAAAGCATAAATGCCATTAAATCCTTGAAAATTCGCTCCTACGGGGAGTCGAACCCAGGATCTGAGAGGTGTTACTCGGATGTCTTAACGATTAGGCCAAGACCCCTTTCACTGCTCTATCTTTTCTCGCGGCACAGGAAATGCGAAGATTCTCCATACATGACACGAGGGTCGTCACAAATAGTACGAGGAGGATAGCGACGGTGGGCCTTCGGCCCCACGTCCGAACGGACATGTCAGCATCGAAGGGTATTCACGTGGGCCTAGGTGTATGGCATTGGTGGATGGCAGGATGCGCGCTCTCTTTTCGAATTTTTGAATAGGTGGACGCAATGGCAAGTTAACATGCCTTTTGTTTCATGGCCACATGAATGAACTCACTCTAAGATATATACAAGTTGTGGCAAGAAAACAGGCCAGTGATATTTATCGTGGCCTTTTACAACCAAGACATGGCCATAAAATCTGAAATATCCGGTACAAAACACTTTTTTTTGGCTGGAATCGAGAAAACCATCCTAAAAACATGCACGCTAGTTTTATGAAATTCTAATAAGAAGCGTACAAATGAAGGATGTAATAGTGTGGAATTTATATCGAGCTCGATTTTGGTTTAATTTGATAGGAAACATCAAAGCAAAGTTATTAGGAAGAAATACTAGATATGAACAGTGTTCTTTGTGCTTCATGAATGTTCAATGTTGCTTAGCAATTAAATATCCTACAAAAAAAATTGAATTGATCTTGAGATTTAAATAGCTGTATAACATCACCATTCATCTATATATACGAGATTAAACTAAAAATTAAATATATTGATGGTATTTGAAGGGAAATTTCTACAAAGCACAAATATCAATCTATGCACAGTTTTTTTTTTTTTTGATAATTTATCTATGAACAGTTGATGTATGTCCCTGACCAAACAAGCCGCAATATCTTGGAGATATATAGTGCTTGATCGGGAACGACAAATACTAGTTACAGTATGATGTTTGACATTTTGTCATGGTATGATGTTTTGCACATTATCGAATTGTGGAACTGAAACGTGTAGACTAGTTTTCCGCGGCCGAACCCATTATCGAATCCATGGTTTTCTCTTATTCGTCATGTGAAACCAAATCCTCATTGGCTTAAGACAATGGTCAGAAAGAACCTGACAAAGGAGGAGCCGAAATACATTATTATCCATCGAGATGGCGTCTTCACCTCGCCACTATCCCAAGACGCCTCTTTCTTCATCACTCCATGTCGAACAATGCCGCACCGTTGTCGCCTCTGCTAAGTTAGGGTGCGTTCGTTGCACCCTCCTCTAAAGTTTAGACCTGTCACATCAAAGAGAATCTTACTATTTAAGAATATTTTTATTTATTTAATGGCAAAACCTATGTCACGACCCCCCCTCTAAATCGCGAGACGAATCTAATGAGCCTAATTAATCTAAGTTTCGCTACAGTGATGCTACAGTAACCATCGTCTAATCACTGCTTAATTACCCTCATTAGATTCGTCTCGCGAATTCGAGCGGAGTCCTGAAATTAGTTTTGTAATTAAACTTTATTTATAATCACAATATTCATTAAAAAACCCTCTAAAATTTAGACCTTATGCAACGAATACACTCTAGCTACCTAAACTACGGAGCGAACAGAGTGGGCTGACAGATGTCGGACCTCCTTCCTCCGCCAATGACGAGGAAGCTGGAGGTGAGGGGGGAGCGGCAAATTTAATTTTCTCCATTGAGTGTCGCTCGCTTCTGCTTTTTTCGTGAGGCTTTCGTGTCACGTGTTTTGTGGGCCGTATCTGAAGTAAACTGGACTAAGAAAATAGATTACACTCGTTTTCTTACGTAGTATACGTGTTCATCAATATCTGTGTCAGCTTGAACTAAGTACACGAACTTGCGAGTTGTCCGCTTCGTCCGTTGAAATCGCCCAGTTGTCCGCTACCTGCTGCCGCCATCGCTCAACAAGAAAGGCTAAGAAGAAGAAAAATGAGAGGGTCCTGCGCTTGTGTGGTTCATGCAAAGAGCTGGTTCTACATGACAAAAGCAATTACCCCAAAAAAGTATTCTTCACTTCTTCAGTGATACAGGTACATCCTAAAAATATCTTTTTCATAATATACTGTTCTCTTTTTTTTTTAATACAGAATGGTGAATCTCATGTTAAATTTAAAATATCTTTTCAGATGAACTTTGGTCCTTGCTATAGATTGGCAGCAGAAGGAAGGAGTCTCACTGTCCATTCCCATGTCTACGCATCCAAACGCACAGAATTTTATGTCTGAATCATGTAATCATTTGTATTTGAACCAATCATGTAATAATTTGTATTTGAATGGCACAAGTCTGCATGTAATCATCTAAATAAGAATGGCACAATCTAGTATGGTGAAGTTATATCAGTGACAGGTTGAATGTTCTGGACTTTCTCAAATAGACTGTACATTAGTCAATGCCTCTCGACGAATGATTTTTCTGAAAAATTAGCTGCTCCCATCTTCAGTTTATATAAGTAGCTAAACCTCTTGTTTGTGACAGTCAATCCAAATCAATGTTCGACAATTTGGGAGATATATAGACAACACAATGGGCCATTGCATTTTGTTCTGCTTGAGCAATCAGTATTGGACACTTGAGAAAGTGTAAAACATACTGAAAGTTTCAGAACTGAAATTGGAGTCATTTCTCATAGTTTGGGCGAACTGCTACCGACATGTTACCACAAGCAAGCTTCCATGCCTCAACTGTGTGGCCGGGCTTGAGATTGTATCTTTTACACAACTCCAATTTCCAAATCAATGGTGCAAGCAGGGCTTCAGTATTGACAGGATATTGGGGCAGCACCGTACCCCAAGTCGCAACGAGGGGCAGGGGAGCGGCAGTTCGGCAGTTCCTATCATCTTCAGCAATGCTGCATGGTTTGTCACCGGAGTTGGGAGCAGGCCCAAGGTTTCAACGGATGACGAGACGATTGAACAAGGAGAATGGAGGAAAACATCGCGGTCAGGCTGATTGGCACCAGAAGCAGAACCCACCCATCACCCATTCCCATCACCTAGATCGAGAATCGCCTCTTAACTTATTTTGTGTGGCCCTTTAACCAACTGTAGTTGTAATGTCTTCAAAATATTGTTTGATCTTGAACATCAGATATTATTTCCAGTGTGAGGTTCGACATTCTGTCATGGTACTGCTCCACCGAGTTCTCAATAAATTGCACATGTTTTTTCTTCTTCTAATTTTGGGCACTGACATTTACTTTTTACCTTCCAATTCCAATTATTTAAGTATACGATCATGCTCACTATGTTGCGAAAACATGGCACATACTAAATAGCCCATGACTATATAAGGTACTAGAAAAAAAAGAAGAGAAATAACGTCATACCACTTAAATACCTTGGAAATCTGCATTTACTTTGGGTAAGAGTCCCATGCGGATGCAACAAGACATATTCACAGCTGGCTACAACTAATTGATATGATTCCTGGTCTAATAAGACTATATGAGTTAACACATTCCAGAGCCTAATCTATCACTCTGTGTTCCCAACGGCTTCACTGTTTTCCGATGCCGCCGTTGTTGCCATTTCAATCTTAACAGAAGGTCCGGCCGAATCTGCGTTGCTTGTCGATCCCCCATTCCCGCTGAGAGTTGCCTTCAACCCCTTCTTCATCTTAACTTTCTGCGCCCAACCCAAGACGCCCTGCTGCACATGCTCGTTGAAGATCTCCTTCTTGTAGCAACTCCCCATCTTTGAGCGCAAAAGAAGAATCCATTGATCATTGAGATGATTGTTGAGGATACGAAGAACTAACGAACAAAATAGAAATATAAACACACCTGGGTAACAATTGCATACAGGGGTAGGGTGCTATAGCTGCAGAGAAGTTGAATAATAACCCTGCAAACAGAAGAAGAGTTGATGCAGGAATCAACAAACAGATCCATGGTTGTTTTCTCCTATGGGATAATAAACCGGAGGAATGTAAATTATACCCAATAACAAGCCTTGGCAAGATAAAACGAACTTGCCCCATGATGCAGGAGTTGAATCCATAAGTGGCCTGAAAAATGAAAGAAGGTACAAATTGTTGTGATCAGTCATTACTCATGATATCTATGTATACTATGTAGGCTGAGTCCAAACAACTTTGTAAATGTTGCGCCTACCAGTATCCAGAAGAAGAATGCAATTTCAAATGCATTCTGAAAGAGAATAAAGTGGATCAAGTACAGGACAATCCTTGGCCGCCTGAACCAGAAGTGCTCATCTGATGGTTTTACAACCAAATCACCCTCGACCGCCGAATGCTTCTCAGCCACTTCATGAGCTAACTGAGCTATCACGTGCTCCAGCTTAGTGCCAATGGCTAACAGAAGCTGCAAGAAGTGATTAACTATTCAGTAAGCACCAAGTCCCTGAATAATTACACTGGTCGAGGCAACGTACAAGGCCCGACCATTCTAGTACATGCTTCATTTCAGTTTTCAAATGAGCTCATAGAATGTTGGTACCAAGAAAAATGTACCGTTGCAGAATCAAAGCTAAAAAGGTCTACACTCACATTACTTATAATTTCCAATGCAGATTTATTCAGTTTATTTCCGTGATTTTCAGAAATTAAGAAAGAAAACTGGATCCCACCAAAAAAATATTACATTATAAATGCACTTACAATAAGGGGAAGGAAGGCAATCCAAAAGTATGTGTGCCAGCCTGCATATTCATGAAATAATGGTTCAGTTGTATCCAGAAGCTTACATTCTGAAATATTACTGCACTACCTAGCCGTCAGTTGAAAGGGTCAAATGGATCCTATAAGAAGATATAGCAAACAAAAACTATGAAGTTGTTTTCATACAAAGGATGAACCAAACTCACCATTAACGTTCAGCAACAGAAATACCACCACGAAGACCCACAAGTACCAGCTACAAGGGGATAAAAGTAGTACGGTTAAGTTTTCGCGGAGCAAACATTTTTTGAATTTAGGAAGATATACATATAAACATGTGTATCACTCTTACGGTTTACCTTATGCCGACCACTTTCTTAAAATCAGCCTCCAAAACCCTAACCATGTATCTATGGAAATCGAATTTTGGGTTTCCAGGGCAGTGAGTCTGCAATCCAAAAGGAACTCATGTTTTACAGAAATGAGAAGAAAACAACAATAGCTTATTATCTGTTGATGCTTACCATGATAAAGCCAAGACGCATAGTGGTGTAGTCTGATTTAGAGACTGATCCATAAAACTGCTTACCAAAAGAATGCTGATTGAAAATGAAACTAATTAGTTCACCAATACAACTGTTGTGAAGATTAATATTAGTTCTCTAGTAATTGATTTCCACACTGAACCAAGATACATCATAATAAATAAATGGCCACATATACATTAGTGCATACAAACATTGTCAAAGCCATCTAGAGTAATACATGCAACCTTGTAGCATACGAAAACATATGGCAGAAGAGCACATAAAACTCATTCCTTACCAGCCATGTCAATATCATAGAGTCTTTGCCGATACCCTTGAAACGTTTCCTGATAAACTCGAGCTGGCTCAGATGAATCACCCTCTTAGGCCCTGTAATTTAATAGTATTTTATCATCGTATCACATATAAACAGGTTCTGTTTGCGACAAAAATAAACAGGTCATAACCTAACAGCTTTTGGCACTATGTGCTTCAAACATTAGGTGTGTCATTGAATTAAATATGAACAGGCAAAAGGTTCTATACCATTTACTGGAGCATCTTTCTGAATTCTATCCTCCCAAATCTTCCATTGGTGTATCTGAGTAATAAAATGCAATAAGAACTGAGGGCAAAGGCAATAAGAGTTTCTGCTGTTCAACTGCAAGGCATCTCATAAGTTCCTTACCTTAGCACCTCCTAAAAGCATGGTTGTAACACTGAAAATGACATGCGTGATAGCCAGAACAAATATGAAAATGTGCAGGTGATGTATGGCTTCAAGAGACAACAGTGGTACTTTTCCCTGTAAGAAAAAATATCACAGAAAGGCTCACATATAAATCATAGAAAGAAACATCACGATTAAAATTTTAGGAAATACACAGTTAGTCCAATCTCAAAATAAGAAAAAAAATGTTGTGATAATTAAGTTGACTTCAGTAACAATATTCCCCATCTAATAGAGTCAAGCGAATCAACAGTACTATCCTCTCTTGGTAGTCAGTATAAATACTACAAAAGTACAGATGAACATGGCTTCATCACATCCAAGACTTAAAAAAATACATTGAAACAAGAAACAATTTAAATTTAAACAAAGTCCCTGTCCACTTGATCTAACCAACATGTGGCATAACAGCCATGAAAGTCTAAAATATTAAATTATTAAGTACTTGCAATTTAACAGGTCTAACCAGCTTTCATGTAAAACACAGACCATCATAAGCTTGAACAAAAAGCACAAGACAGCATGTGAATGATGAATGTTATTCCAACCCATGATCGACTCACCTTCTTGTTGCAGTGCTCAACGGCAACAGCACTGCCTTCGCTGAGAAGCCGTCTCCCAATTCCACCAAGGACCCCTGCAGCAGCGAAATGCTCTTGGTCGCGCCAGCCTCACCAACTTTCTCATCTGGTTTCTGACACGGCAGCATGTGGTTTGTCCAACCGGCAGGAATGCACGTTTTCTGGATCATCCCCTGGAACACCGTCAGCAGCAGGGAGATGAACCCGAGAAGCATCAGCTCTGCATTATTACACCAAACGCACATTAATCAGAGCCACAATTATGCAGGAAACTAATCTTCTCTGAAAGTCCTACACGAGATGAAAGGACGAAGATCCCTTCGGGAAAAAAAAATGGAAAAGGACCAAGACGAATCAGCATCAAGCGTGTCGCGTCATCACAGAACAACAGAAAAAGTTCCACCTTTGGCCGGTTAGTCAAATAATTCAAGATGCACTTTTACTAGAGAGAACCAGCACACGTCTAGGAATTTCACTATCAAGGCAACCAACTAGACAACTGCCTGCCTGCGAAAGCTTGTGCAGCAATGGCCTCACATTTGGTTTGAACCACGTTATCTCTGGAAAAGGAACGGAACCAAAAAAAAAAGGAACGAATTTTCTTCTTCTTGGTAGGAGTAGATGGGAAGCGCACTAAAACGCCGCGCATTTCTAGTTTCCTGCAGACGGACGAGACGGGGAGAAAGAAGAAGAGATTGATGGGGCCAACGTACCTTCTTTGACCTTGAGGAGCGCCTCGTAGAGCGGCTTCTGATTCTTCTTCTTCAGCGTCTGCAACAACACGGTCCCTTCAGATCAGCGTCAGAGACGGAAGAAATGGAACGACTCCGAGCAATGGATCAAGCAGGCAACTAACGAAAGCAGGGATCTTTGGCGACGCGCGTACCTTGCCGAGGTAATGGAGGAACCGCTCGGCGACGAGGGACAGGAGCACGATCACCGAGCAGACCGCCGCCACGATCCACGTCGGCGTGAACTCCAGCGCCGCCGCCTCCGCCTCCTCCCCGCTCCCGCCCGCCATCTCCCCTCCCGTCGCTCCCTCCCACGCACAGACGACGCAACTCCCCGCCGGTGCCCTGCTAGCGCTCTCGAGTGCGGGGCGGGCCAGGCGGCGGAAGCGAAAGGAAGAGGAACTGTTTGTACGAGAAGAAGAAGTGGTGGTGGTGGTGGTGAATAGTGGGAACCGTCGTCACCACCGGCGCGTGGGGCAGGAGCGGAGTGGGGCTGTTGTTTTTTGGGTTCTGATGACGGCGGCGGTTCACTCGCGTCTTCCCCGAGTAAACAAAGAATCTGGGTGCGTTTCTGACTTTCTGCTCTGGGTCTGGGCGGCGCAGTAAAATGCAGTGCAGGGGATGGTAAAACACCAAACAGGAAAGAAACCCCACGCCACGCGCGGCACGCTCCCCCCTCCTCCTGCCTTGGCTATGAAGGCCGCCGGCCTTCCCATTGCGAGAGAAAAAACGTGGGGTCCGCCAGGCTGCCACCCGTAGTGAGAGATGTCCGTTTCAGTGCGAGGTCTGCGGCCGCAGTGTCAATGACATATTCACACGTGCCAGATCTTACTGAGAATTATCCCAGCGGCGAAAATAAAAATTTCTCACTTACCACCGGCACTTTTTTACGTTATTTTGGTCTCGATTTATTTTGTATATAAATTGAGAAAAAAGAACTAAAATTTGAGAAAAGAGAAATGTGAAGTGCGAATGACAAGTCGAGAAAGCTGAAGTTTAAAATGACAAGTAAATTGGAACAGAGGTAGTAGATATTTGTAAAACAAACATATAATATCTGTTTTAAGAAAAAACAGTAAAAACCATTTCCATGCTTTTAATCCATTTTTTGCAATTTTAAAGTTTTGAAAGCTTTGGCTTATCTTATTAAGCGTAAAATGCTGAATATTCACAGGTGCGGAAACTAAGCGCATGCTTTGTCACTGTGCTATTTGGTTGCGTGGCTTTCTTTTCTGGCGTGCTTTCTTAACTCGAGTCATCTCGCATGCTTTCTTCTTGTCTCGAAGAAGACAAGACGACTAGAAGATGAGCGGTGGACAGCAAGAAACAAACAAGCTGAGCTGGTGAACTTGATAAAAGCTCTTAAAAAGCGCATAATGCTATTCTAGACGTGCCTTGGGAGTAAGTGAACCATGATTTGATGATTAAGCACCGGGAATCACTGCGTGGAAGTGGTCCCTGGTCCGTGCGTCCAGGGCCTCCAGGCCTCTCGAAGCCGACCTCTGCCGGTCGGTCGGTCGGGTCGGTCGGCTTGTGTGCGGCTTCGGCCTGCGCCAGGTGGATGCAGCCGGTGATTCTGAAACCGGTGTGCGTGAAACCAGCAGCGCCACGCGAAGTAGCGAAGTAGGCGGAAAGAAAGAGGCTGACGGTGGGCCTGCCGTCCAGGTGGGACCGCACTGTCTGCATCATTGAGGCTTCGAGATTGGTTGGCACGTGACGTCGATCGGCTCCATACGCGTCGGTCAGCAACTGACTCCCATCAAAATTCAGATCCTCACGAGTGGGGCCGCCTAACATGTGAGCGTAGACCTAGTAGTACTGTAAGGGCTCATTTGGAACGCAGGAATTCAAAACACAGGAATAGGATAGAAATGAGCTTGTAAACATAGAATTGTAAAACACAGGAATTCTACTGGAGTGATCGTTTAGATATGGTGTAGGAAAAACAAAGGAATTTTATGAGAGTGAAATCAATCTTACTTCTTAATCAACTGAGTTATCTAATTCATTTTTTTATCTTCCACACATCCGTTTGACCGACGGCTCAAAGCATCCATCCAAAACGAAATCACATACAGATGGGCCAGCAAATCATGATCTTATCCCATCGTCAACAGACATTGGTGGCGGGCTTGCGCAGCTGCGACAACTCGATTCGGCAATGTGTTGAGATGGTAGTGCGATTTGAACACGAGCCGCGGCGGAAGCTCGATTCTGCTACGAGCGACGACGGCATCGTGATTAAGCACTTGGGATGCCATGGCTTCGTCAAGCAAGAAGTATGCGCTAGTTTCGCTCGCCTGCTTCGGCAATTAGCTCACGATGTGCCTCGATCCTACGCGAAGGGAAAGAAAAAAGAGCTCCGAGTGGATGCTAGAAATCCTGCAAATTTCCTGTGAAAATGCCCCCATAGGAAAGTTTCCTACACTTTTCCCATGTCTCAATCCTATGTTCCAAAAGGTGCTACAGGACCAAATCCTATAGGAATTAGAATCCTATGTTTTTCCTATGAAAATCCTTTGATCCAAAGGACGCCTAAGCTGTGAGTCGTAGTCATACTGTATGTAGTACTTGCCAAGTGGACGGCAAGTTTTTCGTTTGGAGTAGTATACGTAGACGGCAAGGAACCCCTTCGTCCATTTTCGAGCCACTTGTCAGTTTGACTCACCGATAAATTAGAAACAAGAGACTGCGGCTTTGCCAGCAACAAAATGATGGATGGCCCAACAATCAACCCCCCGTGGCTATCATGTGTTCGTCAATCGTAATCTCAATTGTTCAAATCTTCGCAAGATGCACAGAACGGCACAAACGCCTGGACCTGCTACGCCCAGTTGCATCTTGGCAAGATGCGCAGCTAAACTTGCACGAGATTGACCCATAAAAGCCACATCAAGGATCCATGGCCTTTCGGGCAAAAAATTAATGATGCCTCTCCGAAGCGGAAATGACATGAATCATGATGCTTACCATGATCAAGGAAACCAGGCGTGCCTTGACGTCACAGTCGGATTTAATCAGCGATCCAATAAACTGCGTATCAAAAGGACTGGAAGAGAGAAAGCAAATGATAAATCAATAGCTCATGCATAGCTTATCCATTGATCAAGGATAAGCCCGTCGCCCTCCTTAAGTACCTATATATATTCCACTCTCCTTCATGAATCAAAGTGTTCTGAACACTTGCAGCATTGCACAAACAAAAGGCGGAGTTAGTCAACATCACAATGTACTTGCAAACATGATAATGTTGCTGCACGAGATAACAAGTGACAGCTACTTAATATTGCTAACACGCAAGTAGACAAGCACATGGCGTGGTTCCCTCGCTAGGCAATCAATTAATATTGTGGAATCTCTGCCAACCCCCTCAAAATGATGTGTCATGAATTCAAATCAGTGCATCCAGTCCATTTTAGACCCAGCAGTTCAACTCTTCAATAATGTGGTAAGAAATGCATCATTGCACCGATGGATGATAAAAGTCAGGCTCCGAAACCATTTCCAGCATAATGAACTTGATCATCCTAATTTTTGCGCCAGCATACCAAGCGATCAAAATGTGTAAAAATGAAGTTGTAGATACAATACAAGTATGGGAGGCACCCGAAATTAAGCTAGCTCAATACTACTAGTTTCTTTCTACACTACTAGTATACTGGCTCTTCCTTTTTCTCTTCCAGTCCTTTTGATACTAGTAAAAATTCTTCCATTTTCTGTACTTTTGCTCTTCCTTACAAGCATTACAAAGAATTGCGCAGGGAAAGAAAAAGGTAAGAGCTGCCACCATACCTAATCGCCTAAGGACGACTGAACGTTAGCAGGTCAGCTACCAGAATTCACTACAAGAGCACTTCCCACCCTCAAAATGGTGAAAACGACTAGCATCTCTCACAACAATCTTCCTCTGTGCAATTTCACTGATTAACTTCATTACTGTATGACAGTCCCCACAAAGCCGAAGATTTTTTACAATCCGGATCACAGACCCTGGAGGCGACTTGAGTATGCCAAAAGCCACAGCCAGCCTCTCACTGTGCAAGAACAGATGCTGCTCCTTTTCATGCTCTTCCAAGTCATGCATCACAGAACTAGTATCAGGAACATAACCCCTCTTGCGCATTTCTGAGACCAATTCAGCAAGAAAATCAATAATTTCTTCTCTAAGATCTAGTGGAACCTCGCCAGCATGAAACAGACGGAAATCCTTTCCAGCTTCAGTCCAGCTGTAGCCAGGCTCTTTTCTTATGCCCATCTCAGTCATGAGTTTTCTTACCTTGGACACATAATCCCATTTGCCATTCACTGCATAGACGTTGGATAGCAAGATATATGTTGAGGGATCTTTTGGTCTCAGCTCTAGTAACTTATCAGCAACTCTCAGACACATTTGAGAATCGTTGTGCTTCTTACAGGAGCTCAACAGGGCGCCCCAAGTAGCTTCATCAGGTTCGTATGGCATAGTTGTGATTAATTCTTCAGCTTCTGATAAATACCCTGAGCGACTAAGAAGATCCAGATAGCAGGTATAGTGCTGCAGTCCAGGATTGATGCCATAGTCCCGCTTCATTGAGTCAAAAAGTTGCCTCCCTTTCTGAACAAGACCAGCATGACTACAAGCATAGATCAACCCGACAAATGTCACCTCATTGGGCTTGACTCCTGCAAGAACCATCCTGTCGTAAAGAGATAATACCTCTTCAGCTCGACCATGCTGCGCCTCCCCAACAAGAATTGTCGTCCATGATATGACGTCACGGATTGCAATCCCCTCAAAAACTTCCCTAGCAGATTGTATGTCACTGCATTTGGAGTACATGTCAACCACTGCATTCCCAACGATCATACCAGACAAGAACCCAAATCTCACTGCAAAACCATGCAGCTGCCTGCCCAGCATAAGTGCAGCCAGGTCTGCTGCCCCGCCGATGACAGTCGACAACACGAACGCGTCATCGATCCTGACACCATCTCGCCTCATCTCGACAAACAGGTCCACTGCGCTAGCGTTGTCTCCAGCCTTCACGAACCCAGAGATGAGCGCAGTCCATGTGAACAGGCCGCGCCAAGGCATGCTCCGGAAGAGCTGAAGCGCCTCGTCGGTACGGCCACTTGACGCGTACCCTGAAACCATCGCAGTCCACACGACGCTGTTCTTGGCGCCGATGCCGTCGAACACCTTCCGGGCATCCTCGAGCACGCCGCACTTGCAGTACATGTCGACCAGCGACGACCTGATGACGTCGTCGCCGCTGTAAGGGGAGGTGAGGAAGTGCGCGTGGAGCTGCCTGCCGAGGCGGAGGCTGCGCAGCTTGGCGGCGGTGGCGGCGAGGGAGGCGATGACGAAGTGGTCCGGGCGGAGCGCGTCCTCGGAGAGCATGCGGCGGAGGATCGGGAGCGCGCGCGCGGGGGCGGACGAGCGGGAGACGGCGGCGAGGAGGGAGGAGTAGAGGTACAGGTCCCGGCGCGGCGTTTCGTCGAACAGGCGGTGGGCGTCGGGGAGGAGGCCGCACTTGGCGTAGGCCGAGACGAGGAGCACCGGGGAGGGAGGGCGGCGGGAGACCCCTTCCTTGAGCAGAAGCGCGTGGGCGCAGCGGACCGCCGCCGGCGAACCTGGCGCCTGGGCGAGGACGGCGGCGCGGAAGGCGGTGGGAGAGAGCATGCATGCATGGATGTGCTGGTCAAACGGCCGCCGCCCGCGCAGCGGTATCCTCCTCAAGCGACGTTATTCACGAGCCCATCTGAACATTTCGTCTATTGTGGACGGCTAGGATTTCGTCCTGTCGCAACTGTCTCGCCCGAACCTGAAGAGACGGCGCCGCTTCCTAGCCAGAGGATCCGTGATCAGACCCCCTCCGCCACCGCCGCTCGACGTACGTGGAAACTCCGGTGGCTCACCGGCGACCGTGCCCACTGGCTGGTACCTTTTTCTCGCTACCTTCTCTCTCCTGACTTGTTCTATGTCATGCCTTCGTCTTCGTGGATGCTGCAGTGGTTCATGTGCAACAATGCAGTGCGGTGCTATGCAGTCTTGCAGGACACACTTGCTGATTTTATTGTCCAGTCGTCTGCAAGCAATGTGCTGAGACGACGGCCTTGTTATGCCGTATGTTATCATGGATCTTCGGATAACTCTCAGCTGTCAAATTCCTCAAGCAAAATGAATGAATAGCACCATGATCAGTCTCACTGTCTGAACGTGGACTGCATTTCCAATGTACAGAACTTTCGGTGCAGAGTTTGTGCTGGAGAAACCGTAAGGTTCTTCAGGCAAGCCCTACCCCTGCACTGGAAATGCCACGAGGACAGAAAAATTAGAGTAGTGGAGTGATTGATTGAACCAAGCTGGGAACTGCTGCGGGTTATGAACAGGCACCATTCTCTGCAGGTAGTTACTGGCTGCAGCGCATAAACTTCAGCGGTGGTGTGATTCTGAAATGCTGAATTAAGGAACACTTCCATTTGGCCGTAGAGCCCATCGCAAGGTGCGCGATGGTGGCAGTGGAATTAATGCGTGTGCCAGGTTTTTCTCCAGCAAATCCTTTACAAAACAGAGACGTCTTGACAGAACAGAGAGAGAGCATTGGTTCGCGCATTCTGAACAGAGAGAGCATTGGTTCGCGCATTCTGAACTGAAATCTTCAACGATGTGCTGTTGCAGGAGCGATGTGCAAGGGAGAAAAACGGCGTTCTTTCCAGGTCAAGCAAGTGTCAACGATGCCCGACAAGCTTCGGTGTTTTCCGTCCGGAGTTGAGTGAGGACTTGAGGTCTAAAAACTGGCTACTCCTAGCTAGACAACACGACTACACGAGCGACTGTTCCAACAGTTTACACAGAATGTTCAGAGAGTTCGTGGAACCCTGACTGTATATGGCTATATGCAGCCATTTCTGCATCATGTCAGACATCAGCCTATGACAAGGTGGCACACAACACTGTCGGGGCACTGAGTTTTGGTGGCTTATTAATCTGACGAAGACCAATTAGCAGGGTCTGCGTCCCGAATAACTCACATATATAAGAGCCTTGGTGTGGAAAACTGCGCCTCCTGATTTTACGCATCTGACGGGGATCATCATAGTAGGCTTTTGCAGTGGATGGGGATCATCATGATCAGTGGGCGCTTGAGAGTAACCGAGAATTGTGCAAGTTTGGAGGTTGTGGTGCTTGCCCATCATCACCATGATTTGTCAAACGGAATGTGTACATTGGGTCGAAGCTGGACCAGCTAGCACAAAGATACCTCATGTCATGAATCATGATATAGACAATGCTAGCCAGCTTTTTGATCTGCAATGAAGGCGTACGATATGTTGAAGCCCAGAAAGAAGAGATGTGATCTTTCGCGTGGGATGGTATATATACCAGGTAGCTATAGGGTATATATCGTAGTAGTTGATTAATTAATCATATATATGCACATATAACTCAAAAGGACAGCACATTAAAATGACAGAAAATAAGTTTAACCGTATATGTTAACGTATTAGCCATCTTTTGCACAGCTTATTTCTCAGCTCCTCCACATATATAAATAAACAAAAAAAAATGTACCAGACATGAGGATTCTACAGCAATTTCTTGTTCAGCTGATTTTGAGAATAAACTAAACAGTATCAATGAGCATAACCTGTTTTTCACTAATTTTCAAATAGGATGTGTTTTTCAACAAGGAAAATTGCAGCAAACAGGGTCATATCTATTTCCCATCCTTATTTAGATGGTGATCAATCAAATTTTTTGAATCAATGGCATGTTTACCGCTCTTGATTTCTACAAATTGGTGAATGTTTAATAGCATGCAATGCAACACGCCCATTTCATCCAACATCAACTTGTAACAATTATTAATGATCGAGAATAATGTAAAAAAAATCAGTACGAAATAATAATAAAAAATGGAATATAATCATAAAGCGCATGGCATGTGTTCTCACTTTACAATTGATCATGCATGGTAAGTATAAGGTTCACTAGACATTCTTTAATATGGTTAACTCTTTTTGTACTTTGTCCAACTTTCATCAAATGCTTTCTCGATACAAAGAAAAGGTTTTCCATGCTCTCACGAATGTACAAACCATCACAGCTCAGGTGGTTAGCTTAGGTTCCTTATGTTGTAACCTACCAGGGTTCAAGTCATGGACTCGGATCATTCTATCAATAGAAGGCGACTTCCCCTTGACAGCATGTTCATATATAGGGATGATCATACATAAAAAATGCTCTCACGAATGCTAAGCAATACATGCATGATATGAGACTCTTATAGTTATCCAATACATGAATATTTCAGGCTGTGTACTTGTGTATGATTTTTTTAATAGCCCTGCGCATTCTTCTTATTTCAGCTATATATCAAAAATGAAATCGCAGGCAAGTGTGTTAACTCAAAATGATTCACGAGCCCAAATTATGACTTTGCTAACCTGCCACAGTAAGATATGTGTTAGTACTACAAGAGTTGTGCTCTTTCCCGACAGTTATTTTCTAGTGGCCTACAGTTTCCTTGTTCACTAGTATTATTTTTGAGTGGCCAACAGTTTTTCTAGTACAAAGTGATATGTTTCCCTACAGTTTTAGCTGATTACCAACAACCTTATTCCCTACAAGCTTATCACCCACAGGTACAATATTGACTTACCAAATATACTACAAACTGTTGGCCATTTGGAAATAAACTGTGGGGAAAACTTAGATGTCTTGTAGTAGTGATCAGTACAAGAAGCTCAACATGCATTCACTTTTTTGTTGTTGTTTGCCACTCAACATGCATTACAGAAAGGATGTTGAACTTCATGTCCTATTTGGCCAAAAAATAGAAGGATTGAAGGAACGAGTTAATCAGACTATTTCGATTGCTAACACCAAACTAAAGGCATTTGCATTTGGATCATGGTGTCCATCTTTTATAATCTTGCGAATGGGCATTGACATCCTTTTTAAGGTTTGTTATTGAGAAGAACTACAGAAAAAGACATACAAATCTCGCTTACCTGTTCTGAAAAGACCAAGCTATCAGCATGGATTATTCATCTCATCTGCAATTAGCTGGAAACCCCAGATTCTACAATTAACTAGCTATTTGTTCTTTCTCCCTGGCTATGCATGCCACCATGCATCATGCATGTACAGTGGAGCCTCATATAACAAGAATGACAGACTAAGACTATGTTGAGAAAAAAAAAATCTAGATCGAGCATCCAAAAAGGAGGACCCATCTCCATTGAACTATATACCAAAAACAAAACCTCAGTAGGTAGCTAGCCTTTTGATCATCTGCCAAATAGATTGCCTTTTCTTCTATCAGTCAGACAGAATATAAATCCTCGCAAAAAAAAAGACAGAATATAAATCCAACAGAAAGAGCATATCTCATTCTTACCCGTGACTACGCATCTTCAGTTTGCCTTCTATCCTCCTTTCTCCAGCATATATAGCAGACAAAACAAGACACATATGCTCACTACTGTCAATACCGGTCAAGTAACTCACAGCCATGACCAAACACTGTTGCAAAGGTAAAGTACAGCTGCTGCAATAATCTCATGGAGTATTTCATCGCTGCACCAGCCAATCCTTAACTCAGGCTGGAAAAATACAAATCCTGTGGGCACATGCATGCTTTTATCTGACACCCACCACCTGCAAAGTCTTCGTCCCAATTATGCTGAAAGAAACAACCCCTTCTGCAACGGTCTCCGCCCAATCATCTACACATTATTTCATGTGCAATGCAATTTAACTATCAAAAGAAAATGTTCTAAATCTTTTGGGAAATTAATAAAAATACAAATGGAATCAGGAGTGAGTTGACACGTGCATGCTCCTGGATTTTAAGCTGGTATATCAATATGCTTACAAATCATCTATCCTTCAGCGTTTCTGAATCCTGATCATATTTTCAGTCATCGTATATATAAAGTTACATATATACTACTTTGGCATGATGCATGTGGACTGATTAAAGGGCATGTGTGTTAGCCTACTCTGATGGCAGGTTTTCAGAATTAACTGAGCTCACTTAAAACTGGAAGTGTTGTAATCTTTGGCCGTCGTGTCGGGGGCCTGGTTCCAGTTCCAGCTGAGCTTGTCAGCGACTGAAGAAGGCAGCGGCGGCGCCATAGGTAGCACGCCAAGCGGCGTCACCTGTGGCATCGGCTGCGGCGAGGGAAAGAAGTAGCTGCCCGTCGCGGCCGAGAGATGGTTGGCGTAGGCTTGGCTGTGACCAACCAGCGTGTTCAGCTCGTCGCCGGGTCTAGGAGCGCCGGCCATGCTGAGCAGCGAGTATGTGGGGGCAAGGATGGCGGCGCCTTCTGTTGGCGTAATCACCGGTAGCGAGTTCGCCGACGACGCAAAATCCCGTGGTCTTGGGGGAGGCAGAAGCTGCGGCACATTGTGCGCGGTGACCACTTGGTCCATGATGGCCGGAGCTGACGCCGACGAGCACTCCCCTAGAAGTAGATGGAAGCTGGTGGGAATGGGATGCTGAGACGGTGACAGTGGAGAGGACGCTGGGGACGACACGTACTGCCGACCGGTGCGGGAGGAGGTGCGCCGCCCTGAGGAAGCTTGGGTACTGGAGGAGGACTGGCCATGGCCGTCGTCGATGCCGGAGCGCTTGTAGACGCGGCAGAGCGAGATCTCAGGCTGTATGATCACCGTAAAACAAAATATTAGTGCTCGTTAGCCTTCTCTTGAAAAAAAAAAGAAGCAACTAGAGAAAGAGAATCAGCAAGTCAGCACTGCCAAACATTAGAGAAGAGGAGTTCGTAAACAGCAAAGAAACACAGATTGAGTGAAGTGGCTATAGCATCAATTCGTCAAAAAAGAAAACTTTAACCATCAAGTACGTGTTTCAATTATTCAGATCCTATAATTTTTCTAAGGAATTGAACTAATAATCACTTGAAGACGCAAAGATCGATCTTGCAGAATCTGTAGGACATGTAACTTTGCAAGTGGTATCTAGCTAGGAGGGGAATTCTAAAGCGCTAGCGTAGCTTTTGTACATGTCTGGTGGCTACGCACATATATGTGCCAAAAAGAACAAGCGGCAAAAAGCAAACCCTAAACTCGTAGATCTGGAAAAAGAAAAGGAAAAGGCATCTTGCATGTTCATACAAATCATGCGACCAAAGTAAAAGCACCCAGCGAAAAGGGGACCAAATGATTAGCAATCAACCACACCAGTGTTAAAAAAGAACAAGCTGCATCTTGCTTGATCTCACCAATTGTGACCAACAAAAAAATGTATTTGGAAGCAACCGAAAGAACAATGAAGCAAGCAAGAAACACTGCAAAATGATTGGGCCCATGGAATGGAAGCCCTAATCGTGCGGGAGTAATTTGGGCGCCGTAGTTCACCTTGTGGGTCAATGGGTCGGCATCGGTGGCCGGCGGTGGGAGGCGGTACTCGTTCATGATCCAGCTGCTGCGGACGCCCTTGGGCGCCTTGCCGGAGTAGAAGACGAGCGTCTTCTTGAGCCCGATGGGGCGGTTGTTCTCGCCGCGGATCATCCGGTCGGCGCCCGTGGCCTTCCAGTACCCCGACGCCGTCACCCGGTTCGGCCGGTCGCCGTTGCGGTACTTGCGGTCCCTCGGCACGTAGAAGAACCACTCCTTCCCGCCCATCACCGCCATTGCTGCGCCGCCGATCGAGATCGAGCAAAGCAGGCAACAATTAGCCAGGATCGGGGCCATTTCGGCCGACCGATGAAGCAGATCGACTCGTGGTAGTTAATTAGTTAGTTACCGGGGAGCTCCCATGGATCGAAGCGGTAGAGGTCGAGGTCGGCGATGAGGTCGACGTTGAAGCGCTTGCCTTCCACCTTGCGCCGGAGGTAGAACTCGATCAGCTCCTCCTCCGTCGGGTGGAACCGGAACCCCGGCATCACCAGGTCGTTGTCGTGAGAGTCCCCGCCCTCCCCGCCGCCCACCAAAGCCTCGCTACTCCCACCACCAGCTCCTCCTGCCGCCGCCGCCGCAACGCTGCCGGCCGCGCCGTGCCCGTCCTCGAGGTCCCTGCTCATGGCATAGCTCGCGCCGGCAGCCGGTTAGCTAGGGCAGCGCCGCGGGAGCAGTAGAACTAGTAGGAGAAGGCGGGGAATTTTGGGGGTGCGAGAGCTAGTGGAGAGAGGATAAGAGGGTGGTGCTTGCACGATTGATGAATCAATGAATGAGGTGATGATATATACCGGAGTGGAGGTTTTGGTTACTGATCGGTCCTTGTTATTACTATATACTATACTGCTCAGTACCCACTTGGTGATGGCTACCGCCCTTCCACCGCTAGGCTATTGTAGAAGCTATGAGTATGTGTTATTTGGGGTTCCGGCCTTAAATGTTAATTTTGCAGAAAAATCGATCGTTTTCTAGGTAGTGTGTTGCCACGTCTTGTTCAATTAAAGTTTATGTACTGATAACTTCTTTTCCAGGCTATAAGATTCAATGTTTTGTAGTTTTGAGCAACCTTTTGCTTTAATTCAATGACATGTACTCCATTTGGAAAAAAACGTTTGGCATCGGTGCACATTTGACCACTACTTTTTGGGTGTAATGTAATTAATTATAACATGTAACCAGCCGGGTGGCCCGCATTGTTATCAACAATCCAACTATAGTGTTGTGTCATATTGGATGATTTAGTAATTTATCATTCTTATTTTTTCCACCGCTAGTATTTTTGGTTGAACGTTATTTAACGGTAATTCGTAATTTATAAACTTGTATATAAGAAATTCAGAAAGCTTGAGGAGGGTAAGTTTTACGCTTCCAAGTTGTCTAACAGTAGTATGTTATTTTACGCTTCCAAGCTGTATATATATTTTGAGTCCTGCTGATAATCAAAGGGTTTTTTTTAAACAAAATACCGATCCAAATAAAGCCAACTTAGCTGCCACATTATCTAGCCTTGTAGCTTCTCCCTAGATGCTACTCCTTCTTCAGAACCACCTCACCACATTATAAGTACTGTCACATCGATCCAATAGTAGTTTCACCCGTGATGAGAAAGAGATATTCGTGATTTTTAAACTCAAATTAATATCCGTCGTATTGGTCCTGATATTTTGGATTGTGACAAAACCAAATAAATTGATTTTCAAGATCCATCATTACTGAAGTGAATATATACTGGATGACTGCCCAAAAAAATCATGATTTTTAGACTCGAACATAGTTGATTTCTCATGCTCGGACTGTAAAAAGAACATATATATAGATTGATTTTAAAGATATATACATCTTTTTTGGGGGTATATATTGGACAAGTGAGCTTGCTCTCAGCTTTTTCTTTTGCTGGAGTCTCACAGTTATCTAAGGACTCACGTCGTATAATCCAAATATATCTTATCTAACAAACCTTTGGATAGTTTGACGTAAACCATTACCCGTCTTACACGTCAGTTGTTCGAGGACATGCGCAAGCGACCTTTTAGGGATAAGTGGTTGCAAGATCGAGTGGGAGCTAGATGTGGACGAACAGCAGCTACAATATATACACATTGAGCGGCTGTGCAGGTAGTGTAAATTGTACACGGGACCTGTTTATACATGGCCCCTCTAGTGTGGCAGAAAGGGGCCGAGGGGGTGGTGGAGTTAAAGAGGAGAAAGAGACTAGCCAAGATGAGTACAGCTTTGGGCGGCTGCCTCTTCCGAACCTTTGACGTGGATGCCCTGTATTTTTCAGCTGAACATTCCAGTCATATACTAGTATCTAGGTTCTCCTGTCTTCTTCGTGGCATCTTTCTCACTGCCGTTAAGAAAAAGAGAACGTTTCCCCACACTGCAAACAAAGATAGCTAAATGATGTGACCCAAATCTATGACACATTTCAGCTATGCACTGTCACACACATTGTCAGGAGAGTCAGATCTAGAAGGTGGCAGGTCAGAACAGCAGTGAAACATGGTCAGCTTTTGTTGGAGAATGGGAGAAGGCTGACAATTTCCGGTAGCACACATGCACGCATGGGGGAACGGCTCATATGTGCAAGGGTGGTCCATGCATGAAAGCTAGCGGGCGGTGGGGTTGATGGTGTCAAACGATGTGAAGTGATAATACTCACTCGCATACTTGTAACTGTAAGAGTTCACAGATGTTTATGATCAAAGACCACTTAGAGAAACGAAACAAATGACATGCTGCAAGCATTCAACATGTTCTGCACTGTCACAAATATCAACTAAGTTCGAAAATGTATTTACCATATGGAAAACTCATGAGAGAGGGGACACAGAGGAATCACAATTATGAAAAGTGACCATTTCCGGTGGGGCTTCTACTTTTACAGCCAAAGAATGTGTCAGTACGAAACTCTTCAAACGTAGGTATGTGAAATACGACATTCATACCTGATCTGAGATCTGACCTGCTAACGTAGCGCTATGGTACTCTTTGTTCGTCCTATTCTGCAAACGTACTGACGACCAAGCCACCATGGCATGTTATGTGGTCATATGCCTTCCGGTCGCTGGACGAGCGTGTATGCATGATGCGCCGTGTCTCTGGCAGGTCAACCCAAACGCATTGTCTTGTTGCATGTATATATGGGGACTGGTGCATTATTTATTCTACATAAGTCAAATATGCATGCATAAGATCAATCTACCATCATCATGTGACACTAGTATATGTGAGAGACTGATGGACGAGGATCGAACTGTGCCAGGCCCAGCACGCATGGAGACGCTAGAATTTGCTGGAGATGGGTTTGACTTTTTTGCACGCGGCTGTTAGCTTATATTGTCGTTTTCTGATAGATCTCGCTAGATCATAACTGTATCTGTCATGACACCTAATTAATTTTCTCTCTCCCCTTGAACCAAATAGTGAAGAAAAAAAATTATCGGGGTTCGTATGACCCAAATAAGGTATAGGATAAAGTCTATTTTACTCCTTCAAAGTTTGGCCATAATTCAGATAACCTCTTAAAATAAAATTGGTTTACTTTACTCATAATATTTGCTAAATCAGCTTATTTTTCAACTTTTTTTCCAATCCAAAGCAATTTCTTCGCTAACGTGGACTCATGTCAAAATGTTTTGTTAATGCAATTTAACACATGATTATTCATACACGACGCTAGCTCATGAAAGCAACTATTAGGGCAAACTCTTGGGTGGAGATTGTCGAGGATAGCTATGCCATTGTAGAGGGAGACATAGAGAGATTAGGACAAACTCTTGACTGGAAATCGACAAGGACGGGCTAGCACCAACTTGGAATGCATGTGTGTCTGAGCAGAGACTGTGAAATTGCCTTGACATAACTCCACGTAACTGAAACAACATTAGATTGGACAGAAAGGTGAAAAGTGAGTTAATTTGGCAAATGTTAGGGGGGAAGTATATATGCTGCAAGCGCCATGCATTCTAGGAAATATTTCAACAATTAATTTATACACTTTCCTTTGAGGTGATGTATATTCATGCATAAAACATAGTATGATGAGATATATCCCACAATAAATGAGACTGTAGATAATGCAATTTGGATATTGATATTTGCTACTATATTTTTATAAATTATACGTCATATGTCACAGGGGATGGGCAAAGTTCTTGGTCTTCTGGATCAAAATTAGAGAATCACTACTAACAATATTATTTATTAGAGAAGATAATATGTCTAGTAAATTTTCTCGTCTTATTTTTTAATCATATGGGTTTCATCTGTGTACGACAATTTTTTATAACCTTTTACAAAGCATCATGGTGTATAAACACATCTCTTGAAAAGAAATTTAATTTACTAGAAATTAATTCAAATGTTATAACCACATCTATGGTTTATTCATTGTTTCTCCATATTCGATTCGAAAAATAAATCGATTTGGATATCATCACAAACTCCAGTATGGCTCTTTAATTTGATATATATTATGAAAAAGTATATTCTTCATGACACATCTGATTACGTTAACCTTTATATTTATCAATCTATGTGACTTTTTTGGTTGTTAATGGACAAGAAGTGTTGAATTAGGGCAGCACCAAATGGACTTATATAATTTTGGATCAAAAGAAATATTCAGAAACATAACCATGCAAGCGACACTTGTGGTCTACACATTCAACCGACAAATCGTGCAAACGAGTCTTTTCAATTATGATGGTGTTTCACTAGCTATCAGCTGACTGAACGAAAAATGAGGGCTCTATTATTCAGTTAAGCAGGGAGAATGAGTTCAAATTCGACGTTGATCCCTCCATTTATTCTGTAATTGAGGTGTTTTTTTGATCAGGCATGGTAAATAGTATATAAATCAAGAATGGGGCAGATCACACTGAAATATAGTTCAACAATTGACCCACAACAACTTTCAGTTTTAACAGCCAATAGGCATGTATAGAAAGTGCCATTTTCAGATGATCGATCGCTTTCAGAAATTTTATGTTACAAAAAATGCCAGACAATTGTAGGATGTTGCAGTAGCAATACATACTCTGGTAGCCTCGGGTTTCAGTCCTATTTAAGAAATGGAATGCTGGTAATTCCACAACATAGACAGAGTTCCAAGTTGAGGCTTCCCTCTGTATGAGCCACCGTCTGAATTGAACATCATATTTCACTGTGTTATACTGTAGGATGTTGCAGTAGCAATACATACTCTGGTAGCCTCGGGTTTCAGTCCTATTTAAGAAATGGAATGCTGGTAATTCCACAACATAGACCAGAGTTCCAAGTTGAGGCTTCCCTCTGTATGAGCCACCGTCTGAATTGAACATCATATTTCACTGTGTTATTACTGTCGTACAAAAAAAATGCAAAATCATTGGCAAAGTAGTGTACACAAAAAACGCGTCGAGTGATTTTGCAGCACACTCCTACTTCAGCAAATAAAACCGATGTAAAGGGAGGCATTCAATTCCATCGGTGAGGTGGATGCGAGCTCATGGATCATGTACACTACGGGCCCTTGTTTGTTCGAATAATTAAATGTGTAGCCTTGCCACACTACTTCACTTACTCGACCCCATAACTTGCACTTTAATTCCGGCGGTGAGGCCGTTCCCGGCCGCCGGCGCCGCGCTTTAATGCGAGCACGGTGGTCGATCGGTGGACCTGTTACCGCGGGGCCGGCCGCCGGCGAGACAGCCCATCATACTCGGGGCTCCCGGCCGTGTCGTCACGCGCTCATGATCGCATGCATGAAGGTGATCTATCGTCTCGGTCTCTTTTATATGGAGCTTTGACCCATGCTGACTTGAACCAGACAGCTGCCCAGTCGTGTTGACTTTTCTCCATTGCATCGTCACTTGAACTTTGTGGCCGCGGGCGAAAGTCGAATCTTCCATTCGTTCATGTGGCAAGAAATCGGGCAACGTGCGACCATGGAATAAACTCTCCCAAGCTTCCTCCGCCTAGACGGTGAGTTCCTCTCTGACGCCGCCGTGGAGCTCGTGGAGATGGGTCTTTTAGGGGCCTCTTTGCAGGAGAGCTCGTCGGCTGGCGAATCTTGGTGGTTCATCAGCTTTTGGTCCACGGATGCAGAGGTGCGGCTGGCGACTCTTGCTTTGGAGGTTGCCGGCTGGCGGATCTTGCTTCGGAGGTCGTCGGCTGGCGCTGGTGGCTTTGCTGCGGCGGTCGGCGTTGTGCCTGGCGGCGCGGAGCCTTGGAGTCCCATGGGCTTCTTTTAGTTTATTTAGTTTTTTAGGGACCTCTGTGCAAAGTTGGTAGCTGTCTTCTGTATTCTTTCGGGACCTTCTTTTTGCATGTACCTCTCACGCGTGGTGACACAAAGGTAATGCGACGCTCCTCGTCGCACATCGGATCTTGATGATCTGGTGATCTCTCGATGGACGCGGCTTTTCTTCTGCGTATAGGTGTAGGTTTGTGTCGTGTGTGTTGGAGTTTTTTTCATCTTTGTATGCACGGACAGATACTACATTTAAAAACATGCAGTAGTACGGTTGACTGCTGTTAAAGGGATGACAAGCGGAAGTCTGATTTTCTGTCTCTTTCTTTTCCTGAGAAAAGTAAAGTTAAAATGTTTCGTGGACGTACACATTGGCTGGCGTTGTCGGGCGTCGATGCTGTGGGACTGTGAAGCAGGCAACTGTTGAAATTGAGCTCGGCTGGATGTTTCAGCCCATCAAAAGAGATGTTCAGGTCCAGTCCATCCTACAGCAGAGTGAGTGAGTGAGTGGAAATCTAGCCCATTAGATGTTGGGCCTTGTGCTGGATCAAAGCCCGACAAATCCAACATCATGTTGTTCTGTTTCAGTTTCGCTTACAGCAGCACATTTCCACAGCCACCAACGGCATTGATAACATGACCGGAACAAAAATGTTAATTTCACTATGTACGTTAAACCGAAGCAAGGTTCCTTGCATGTATAGGGTATATCACACCACACCGGCGGCGGGGGCCGGCAGGCCCTGCAGCCACGGGAGCAGCTTGTCGTGGACGAGGTCCGGGCGGTCGTCGTGCGGGCAGTGGCCGACGCCCTCCAGCATGTGGAGCGTCACGTTGGGGAGCTCGGACGGCAGCTTGGAGAAGAACTTCCCCACGGGCCCGTCGATCGGGGTGAACGGGTCCCGGTCGCCCCACAGCACCAGCACGGGCACGTCGGCCAGCCTCGGCATCAGCGTTATCGGGCTCGGCCCCGGCGGCCCGGTCACCGTCGACACGAACGCGTCCAGGGCGCCCTCGGTGTCAGCAGGTCCTCTGATGATCTGCGAGTCAGTGTATATGCATACTTTCAGAAACCAAGAAAATGGAAAAGAAAAACCTTCAGCAGGCAATTGTGCACTCAGTTTCTTAACGGCATGTAATGTGTGTCAAATTGTCAATGCAACAATGGGGTGGAAATTCTGAGACTGAAGATCGTATAACCTCGACTAATTCGTCGTCCACAGCGTCTTTGTTCCCATAAACGGAGAGCAAGATGTCCTTCAGATTGTTCCTGTTCGTGATTAGTACCATGTTACATTGCCGCAGTGCATCTGGAAATCAGAGCCAAGATAACTGTGTGAGAATTTCAGCTTGCCTGTCTTTCACACGCTGGAAGAGTGCCGACGCTATGGGCCGCTGTTTGAGCAGGAAGTCAATCAGCCAGAGCAGGGGCAGGAGCAGCTTGATCCTCCAGTCATCGACGATCGCCTTGTTGTTCATGCCGCCGGCGCAGTTCAGCAGAACAAGCCCCCGGACGGCACCTCCGGTGGCCTCTGGTCGTGTTGATTATTAGCTCGCAAAGGCCGTTAGATTCTGAGTTACTTATTAACAAGGAGAATGCAGAGGCATCAGAGGATTGAGACCTGAGGCAGCAACGACGCACGCAAGGCTCCCGACAGAGTTGCCGACGAGCACCGCGGGCCTCTTGACCACCTCATCCAGGAAATCCAGTATCAACTGTTTGGCACAAGAAGTAACCAATTGTTTTCCTTCGTTAATTAGCAAATCATGCTTCTGGAACATTTCTGACCATGTACCACCGACTGAAGTCTGAAGCACACCTACCTGAGCCCACGTCTCCATCGTGTAAGCGAATCCAGGAGGCTTGTCCGAGGCGCCGAACCCGAGCAAATCGATCGCGTAGACGGTGTAGGATTCAGACAGCACCCCGATGTTCCTACGAACGAGTTGTTGATCAGTCCATGGTCTTTGATCCCGAAACGAACAAAGATGCCGTCAGTCATTACGAGAATCCGTTCACCGGATGCCGGGCTCTCGGCGATTCGCTTCACTCACCTGCGCCAGTGCGCGACGGAGGCGCCGAAGCCGTGGACGAGCAGCACGGGCGGGCCCTGCCCGCGGACGAGGTAGTTCACGCGCATCCCTCGCCAAGTCCAGCTGGTGCATCCCCCGCGCAGCTCCTCCAGGGACAGCTGCGACGGCGGCGCCGACGTCGTGGCGGCCGCGGCCGCGCTAGTGCTAGTGCTGCCGCCGCCGCCGCCGCCGCCGTTCGTGGCGCGCGTGACGACGCGGGAGAAGGCCCTGGAACCAGATCGGCCATGGCGAGGCGGGTAAGAGAAGGGGAGCGTGGAGCAGCAGCGGCGGCGGCGAGTTCTTGGCGCGACGGAGGAGGAGGAGGAGGAGAGGAGGCGGTGGTGGGCGGCGAGTGCTGCCATATCCACCCCGGCGGCTCCCACTGGTGGTCGCGCGTGTTCCGTTTTTACGGTTGCCTTCCTGGCACGACGGATGGATGGCAAGTGTTTTAAGATTCGTGCTTTTTCCTCGGTTTTGGTTTTCACTTGTCGGGGTGCTCCGGTGCTGGAGTGACCCGTGACGGTGTGGACAGACAGACTACAGAGCAGAAATTTTGGCTTCCCATGGTGCTACTGTGCAAAGTGTGAACCGTGAAATGAACCTCAATTTTTACTATAATCGAACTATTTTCTTTGACATAGCAGCAAAATTCTTACCTAAAGAACACAATAATAATTCTTAAAAGTGGTAAATAAATACGCATAAAGATAAAATATAGTCCATCTAGCACTCTGAGGCCACTCGGCCAGATTTTAAAAATTAATTAATGATTAGCAACCAACAAATAAAAAATAATAGTTTAACAAAAAATAAACTATGTGTGTATTTTGTCTAAACCCAGTTATGATAATGATACATTAGTCCCGATATTGATTATATCCATGGAGAATTAATCGTATTAAAAATTAGTGACCAAAGTGTACTTCTTGGGATTTTCAAAATCTAAATGCAACTATGAAAAGAGGAGGAGAGAATAGCAGCATACTACTACTACTTAGGATTTACGAAAATACAACATCAGAAAATCCAAAGCGGCAAGTTTGAAGGAAATAGTGAACATATTTACTTTCTATATCATATAAAAAGACCGAGCGATAAAAAAGATTTATTACTAAAATATCAAATATCATTTAGTATGATATTTGATATTTTAGTAATAAACTTTTTTTTATCGCGCATAAGTCTAGTATTAAAATACAAACACAAAATGCTACGCAAGAGACGCGGCAAAGGAGTGCAAATGAAAAATATTGCCATGTTTAAAACCCTTCAAAAAACTCGCAGCAGTGATTTCAGCCTAAAGAACTAAAATAAAAAGCTAAATGTAGTGACAAGGAAAAAAGGAGCAAAGAGCAAATGGAAAAGATACCCGCAAAGAAGAAGAAATGAAAAAAGGAGACTCAAATCTTCCCCGAAATGCCCCACCACTTTCTCCCGAAATAAAACCTCACCCCTCCTGCGAGTCGGCGACCCTGTCCTCCTCCCCTCCTCGCCTTGCCCCCTCTGCACCCCTCGTCTCCGCCGCCGCCCTCCTCCTCGCCGGAACCCTAAATGGACGCCGGCGCCGGCGCGCACTACTCCGCCCGCACCGCGGAGGAGGTCTTCCGCGACTTCCGCGGCCGACGCGCTGGCATGATCAAGGCCCTCACCAACGGTACCCGCCTCTTCCTGTGCTCGGGATTTCGCCTCTCCCACGGCTCCGCTGCTACTGACGTGCCTTTCTCTGTTGCTTGTTGTTGTGGTTTGCTCAGATGTGGAGAAGTTCTATCAGCTCTGCGACCCCGGTGAGTCCGCTCGATCTCCTCGGGTGTAGGGTTTGGGGGCGCCGACACTTTCGTAGTTGCTAGGGTTGGGTCGTTTGGTTTGTCCCTTGGGCGTTCCGAAGCTAAATTTGGTGAATTCGCTGGTCTGGATATGGTGCCCTGTACTTGACGTGAAATACAAGTGGCTTTCGTCAGTGACGTACTAGGTTCGAGCAGTGAGCGATTGGAAGTGTAGATTGGGAAGAAAGTTGGATGGAATTATCGAATTGAAGATTCTGCGGTTCATATGCATTGGTTAGCTTGACTTTTGGCTGGTGATGCCCGTCACCGGGAAATGTAGGAGTTTGTCGTCAGTTTCCGATTTTTGTGTGCTGGGACTCCAAAGTAGTAATGATTCATGATTGCTTTTCTTTGTCGATTTGTTCAATTTTTAGTTGTTTCCACCATAAATGCGACCTACGGCCGTTACCTATTTGCACCACAGGATATGTTTAAAAGCGAGAGGCTGCTTTATTTGTCTCGTACTATGCGTCCAATGTAGCTTCTTTGCTACCCTAGCACCCTGGCATTTTCTGCTTGTTACTTGCACTGTGCTGGGTAAATTATCAAGTACTCTGTACTCTACTTGCAATAGAATATTTTTCTGTATCTACTAACTCTGTTTGTATCAACAGAAAAGGAGAACCTGTGCCTTTATGGCTACCCCAATGAAACATGGGAAGTAACTTTGCCAGCCGAGGAGGTTCCTCCAGAGATTCCTGAACCAGCTTTGGGAATCAACTTTGCTAGGGACGGCATGAACGAGAAGGATTGGTTAGCACTGGTTGCCGTCCACAGCGATTCCTGGTTACTGGCTGTCGCGTTCTACTTTGCGGCGCGGTTTGGATTTGACAAAGAGTCCAGGTAATGGTTCCAGACATTCAAACTTTGCGGTTTCCTGAAATAAGAATTGTTCTATATATGATTTTTTGTCTTCATTTGCTATACCTGCACAAATTTATCTACAAGTTTGTTCTTTTGATGAACACACATGCAAGAATCACAAAATGTAATTCCTCATCTCTACCTACCTTTTTCCATCTGACTGTATGATTAGCTACTCCAAATCCCATAGGTAGCCAGAGCAGGGTGTCTTTTCCTTTAGGAACAACTGTCCTTTTTAAAGGTTTGGTTTGGTTCTTATGGTGCTTTTGAAAGGATTACAAATTCTCTGAGAATGTTTCTGATTCGGGAAACATCCCTCTAGAATAAAAATTGTTTGGCTCGCTTATTTGGTGGTCGAATGGACTAGCACACACATTCTGTATATGCTCAATCTTGCACGATAAAATATGAATCATATTGTAATATTAATAACACTAAGTCATCAGGTAAAGCTATCTCACTCTATCCTGGAGCTGTTAGTTTGTGCAGATTGTACAGGTATGTACGCATGAGCCAGGCATGTCTTATGGCTCAGTAGCAGAACAAAATAATTAGTAGGTAGTACAAGGGGGCAGGAAAGGAGTGCTGTGTTTCTTGTGTGAAACAGATTTGCACCTGTTACTTGCTGTTGGTCGAAATGAGGTGAATCATTTCTGGTGTTTCAGTTTCAGAATGCTCTCTGGTTGAGTCCTTCAGCGATTCTCCCGTCTGTGGAGAAAGGGTTGGAGGAATACCTGCCAAACAGCCCGGTAGAATTATTGTTTGCATTTGCAATTTTTTATTGATTCAGATCTTATAGATGAGTTGAAATTGATATGCATTCCAGTTGTACAGTTTTGGTTAAAAAAAAAAGAATTACAATTTACAAACAGTGGTTAGGATCCAAATCAACGCCAGGAGACTTCAAAACTTAACAGGCTAACATACGTGCTGGGTAGTGTTTGGAAAGAAGCTCGCCTGTGATGTGTTCACCTTGTGCAGCAAAATTTGCACTGGGTGTCCACTCCTACTGAGAGGTGTCCATGACCCATGAGGAGGCCTAGGAAGATGTCAGCAACTATGAGCCAGTTGAATGCCACATGTGGTCGTGCCACCAATCTTTACTTCTCTTAAAAAACACAGTTGGTGATGATGGTGTGTCTGCCATCTTGTGATTTGGACCGTTCGATCTTTATCCAACGTCTGCGAACGAATCCGGTTCTCCATCTCGCAAAGATTCTCGGCGCCGACAGATGGGGCCCGCAGCCCATCCGTGCGCGTCCACAGCCGCTCCCAGCTCCGCCGCCCCCGACCGCGCCTCCTTTTGCTCCCGGCGTGCTCTCCCCCGCATCCCACACCCGCCGGCGCCCTGGCCGCGCCACGTCGGCACCCTCGCCGCCGCCGTAACCATCTAATCTCTCCAAGACCCGCTCGTCTTCCTCCTCTCCGGCTACTTCCTCCCTCTTCCTACCCACGGTCGCACGCAATCTCGCCGCTCCTTTTCTCCTTCGTGATGCGATGCAGATTGCGGATCGACTGCATACAAGTGCACATGCAGCGCTTACAGGCGTCAGGCCTCGGATCAATACGGCAAGATCCAGAGGCCACCCGTGTTCAAATCAAAGCAGGAGGGCTAGATCGGGTCTGCAGCTGCTTGATGTGACGGGATATCAGGTACCGACGGCCGCAGCAACTGCTAGCCGCCTGCTAGCGCATGATTCCGAGCAACGCTGTGGGCTATGGCTGCTGCACGCAGAGCTGGCTGTCCAGGCATATCCGTCCCCCGCCAAGCGAGAAATGACTGTGAGTCTGTGATTGCAGTGCTCTGTTCAGGCTGCTTGATTCAAGCATGCACGATGCCACTGAGGATGACCTGATGCAGTTTACCTTTTCCTTTTTCTTCTTGTTAGATATCGAAGATGGTCAGCGTTTGTTAGTAAGTTTGATCATCTCTGACTTTTATTTGTACTAGAACTTGAAGCTGATTTGTTAAATTAGGAGCTAGATGCCTAGATCATTTCACTGGCAAAACTTTAGGCCATGGTTTCAATTGGCTTCAGATTATCATATTGATAATTGCATTTTGGGTTTATAACCTGCAGTATTTAAATTTAAAGTAAAAGAAATAATTCAGGTGACATAAGTTGACGAGCTGATATTTCGTCTGATTTCTAAACCAGTTTTCATTAATTGGAAGGAAATACTAAGAATAGTCATTTGTTTGGCTTATGTCACTCTGGGATTGAAATTTGATGGGTAGTTTGGTTTGGATTAGTTTTGATGGCCTCGGTGGATTGATAGTGGTGTTCTTTTGCATTTGCAACCAGTACAACAAAAGAAAGTCAAATAATACAATGTATACTTGTTCCTCTTGGTCGTTTTCTCTCAAAGTTTGCCAAATTGCAGTCATTCGAAGTTGGTAACTGATTTGTTGTGGATTCAAAATGAAGTTGAATGATACCGTTCTATAAGAGATGGACAATGGCCTGATTGGACTAATAGTGTGGGAAGCTAGAATGCATCTTTTTTTATAACAGATATAATGCTATACTCCAAATTGGTTGCAACGTATTGTGCATTGCTTATGAAATTTGATGCTTATCTAAAAGTGTTGTGTTTGCAGGCTAGACCGCTTCAGGATACAGGTAGTTTTGAAAAAGGGAAAATTGCAAAAAATTTGTATCAGTCTCCCCCCACAAGTGTTCATTTGTTTTCATAGTCCCCCCTGATAAGTTTGACCGGATGACATGACTCTTCTCTCGCCTTTACAATTACTTCTGAGGCTCCACTATAGCTCCAGTATAGTGTAGATATCATCTAATCATATGTTACGCCATAAAAAATTATCATGTTACCATAAATGACATTCAACTTAGCCGCGACACTATGAACAATAGGAAAAATTAAACCTATATATTTCGATATCTATGTTATTTACACAACATCAAAGAGTAGAGATGTATGATAGACCACCTGGAGCCGCATCGGAGAACATACAAGAGCTATGTCGTCCGGTCAAAGCTATCAGGGGGGAATATGAAAACCCATAGACACTTGTAGGGGGAAGACTGACACAAAAATTTTGTAAGTGGGTATATGAAACCCCCCCCTAAGTTGCAAGTGGTTTTGCAATTTTCCCTTTGAAAATGAGATTACTCTTGAAATTTAATGAGCCATCTAATTTTAGTTTGGTTAAGATTTTAGAAAGCTACTTTCATTCCACGTTGATAATGACTATCATTATCAATAATTTTTATTTAAATCTTATCTAAACAATGCAATATAATAATTAATAGTCATCAATATTGTGTGATGTTAAATTTTGTTAGTGGGGTTATTGTTATTTACCGTGGCAACGCACGGGCATCAAGCTAGTATAGAGAAAAGGATGAAGCAGAGGGTGTGGCAGCCATGAGAGCACATCTGCAGCCACAAGAGCACCAGAATTGAGGAAGTGACAGCACTTTTGTTAAGGAAGACGCATCATCAGACCTGAAGCCAGGGACAAGCTGAGATGGGCTGCAACAGCGGTGGGCGAAGAGATGGTGGCGAGCTGTGAACCTGGATGGATCTTGAGAGGATGTAGGCCCAAATTTAGTAGATCCCCTTAAGTGATCTGTTGATTTGGATGACATCTCCTAATTACATCTCTTTTCCTTGGGAAAATAATATATTAGAAATTTTGGGAGTTCATATGTGTTGATTGTTATTTCTTAAAAAAAAAAAAATTGGGTACCAGATGCATGGCCTTTGTTCCAGATAGCGCATGCCCTGCATAACAAGTATAAAAAAGGTACAGTTTATTCAAACCTATAGTCTAAGCATTGCATGTGCATTTGTGCACTTCATGGTTTTTATTGCAGAACGATTTTGATTGCCACTATTTCCAGGTAATCTTTCTATTATTAGTTCAATATATAATGAAGTTGACCTTCTTTACCCTCAGGTGTCTAGTGGCTAGTGTACACCTTGGTAGCGCAGGCAGCCACCCAGGCCTGCTTGATTTGCCCATAACTGAATAGTTTATTTATCTATTATTAGTTCTTTATATTGCTATTCTGGATTTTATCTCTTTATCTTTAGTTATGCTACACCTTGGCCTGTGTAGGATGTCACCTAGCCTTGCCTAAACCTGTTTGATTGCTTATTAGGTGTCTGGCACTGGTCTGAAGCCTAATTACCTCCTAGGAGGGACTGCTTTTAGTATATGCTTCCGTGGATTTTGTCGTTTTACATTTGACATGGTATCCAATACACGGACCATTACCCTTATTGTAACATTACATTTGTTATTATTATTACTATGGGAAGAGAATGTGAAAAATGCATATCATGGAAGAAAGTTCGATGATAAATCTACTAGTACAATTTCCACATGAAAAATCTCAAATTTTTGTTTATTAGTGTTCAAGGTTCATAAGATCAATTTAATTTCTAGGACAAAGTCCTTTTCTGAAGGCAGTTGTTTATACTTGCAATTATTTCCATGATTGGCGACTGAGTATCATGGTTGAGTAGAGCTAGAGGCAAATTTTTTGTCCTTGGAAGTTGGAATTTTCAGTGACAACATTCTACATGTATATTCAAATAGTACGCTAATATATTTGATCCTACGTTTAATATTGCCTACCTGGCACTGTTACATTACATAGTGGGAAACTGCTAAATTTGGTACAGAAATTTGGAAATAGAGAGCCAAGTTACTGTCTTTGTGGCAGTCCAGGGAAACATGATCTGTAGAAAAACTGTTTCTCTGTTGGTGCCTATGTATTCTTGGTCGTTGTACAGAATTAGTGTATTTATTACCAGTTGCACTTTGTGAGTTCTTTCTAGCGAATTTTCCACAATAGTTGTGCTGCTGAACTCAAGCTCCATTTGTGGAAAGGGAAGACTTACTTGTGTGAGCTTATCCAAATGAAGCTTATTCGTTTTAACATCTTACAACTGTACAAAACATATATTGCTTGTTTGCAACGTTTTGCCTTACTTTGCAATACAAAATTTTAGGGGCAAACTCAAAGACAACTTGGTTCTTTAACTTGCACTTGGTTGCGAATCTTGGAAGATGAAATCTATAATTGACCAACATGTTAGTGTCGAGTGTCAAATAGCTTGGACATAAAAGATTTTGAGCTTTTGCCAACATATTGATCTAGAGTCAGTAGTAAAAGTGATTGGAACTGGAAATGACTTTCAACTTGCTTTGATAGGAAGAAGTCCATATGCCACCCTGAATCTAAGGTCTAAAATACTTATGCAAAAGAGACTGAATAGAATTTGGTCTAAAATACTTAGAGATAGTTTTCTTATGGCTTGTTTTAAATGATTATTTAATGCATTTCCGTATTGCTGTTTTTGAAGTTCCTGCTTGATTCCAAGTATCGTTGTTAGATCACATCCTAAGAATTCCGTTCTTCCTCTCTTCCTTTTTTTATGTACCCTTTGCTTTGGTTATACGAGTATAGTATTTGATGTACAACATCTATTCCAAAAATCTGTTTTTGGGAGAGGCTAATAATTGACCACTTGAATTTATAGCTATCTTGTTATCTACTAGGTAGATGATATGTTTAGAATGGAGGTTTTTCTTTTTGCAGTATTACAATGGAATATTGTTGGTGTTATCTACTAGGTAGATGATACGTTAAGAATGGAGGTTTTTCTTTTTGCAGTATTACAATTTACAATGAAATATTGTAGGTGTTCATCCAATTTTAGAAAATATATGGACTAGGCCAAGGGGTAAAAGAAACATCCTATATGAACAGGAAACCTTCTGGTTTTTTACTTCCTTGTGGCTTGGCATTATTTGGTCAGCCGGAGGCCCCTACAGTAAACGATAGACATTCTGTCAATTAATTCCATTACTGCTGTCTTGGTTTGCTGTTTCGTTGTATTCAGATTATTCTCTATTCCATAGGATGGCTGATTCTCTGTTTCTATGGATGCTTACAACTATGTGTTTTGTTTCTCGCTTACTCAGGAAACGGCTCTTCAACATGATAAATAACTTGCCCACAATATTTGAAGTGGTGACTGGGGCTGCCAAGAAACAAACCAAGGAGAAGGCCCCTAACAGTACCGGCAAAAGCAATAAACCAAGCTCAAAAATGGTAAATTTAGACATTAATTATGCTGCCCTATAGTATGAGACATCTCTTACAATTTTATCTATTTTAGCCATCAAGACCTGAATCGCATTCAAAAGCGCCAAAAGTAGCGGCACCCGCCAAGGATGATGATGATGAGAGCGGTGAAGACTACGGAGAAGAGGAGGAAGAGCGTGACAACACCTTGTGTGGATCATGTGGAACAAATGACGGCAAGGATGAATTCTGGATTTGCTGTGATAGTTGTGAGCGGTGGTACCATGGGAAATGTGTCAAGATCACACCTGCTCGAGCTGAGCATATCAAGCACTACAAATGCCCAGATTGCAGCAACAAGAGAGCAAGAGCATAGTATGGAGTGTTGGTGAGACCAGGGAGCAAAGCAAGTGCCAGATCGTTGATCTCTGCAGATATGGCCTAGCTTTCTAGCTTGTAGACTTGCTTTTCATTTCGAATGAACACTGTTAATTTACTCTGCCACAGCAGCTCATGTTGCTCTGGCCTAATTGTGTTTAAAGTTTAAATCGATGTTGTAGTAATACCAGATTGTCTGGTGAGGCTGTCTTGCAGATGCTCTTGATCTAAAAAGGACATGAAAACTGACCGTTTCCCCCATTGCAGTCGTTCCTGTGTGGTTTGTTCCTTTTTTTCACTGTCGTAGAAATGAAAATTGGAGAACTAATTTTCAGTTGCCTCTCTCCCATACCGTGTTCGGTACTTCAGTAGGATTTCTCCCTATCTGTATATTGACCTCTTTATTCAAGATTATTTGATGTTGTGAAATTTTATTCTGTTCGTTTGTTCTAAACAAGGTCTAGGTCGGGCCTATCACGTGACGTTCATATCAATATTCTCCTGCAACTTTGCATAATTGAAGACTTGCAAACAAATGTTGAGCACGGAACATGCTTAGCCACTTTGTATCCATTCGTATTGAAAATATCAGAGGCTGGCTACAGCTTAACAGAGGCATTAGCCGTCCCAGGCAAAAAGTTCAGTTGCACATTGCAGAAGCGGGGATGATTAACAAACAACTTGGGCACACTTTTGGAAATAAAACAACGGTTTCACGGAAATCTGGCATTTACAGCTCCAGCAAACCCGCCCACACAAGTTAGCGAGCAAAATGTACCGCAAACATTAAAAACAATTAAGATGGGCACTGGTCCAGTACTCCAGTCACATTAGAACGATAGCCGTTTCTATGATACAGTACCAAAACACAGATATACAAAACTCCTTTCCTTTCAATAAACAGATATACAAAACTTTGTTAGCCGTTTGCAGTTAGTTATGAGTCCCTTCAGCATATCTTCATGAGTTGGCATGCCTCTCCCGGAACATTTCTATCCTGCTGACTTCGTACTCAAAAGTTCCTGGAAGCCAATAAGGAAGTCTAGCAGCTGCATGTTTAGTAAAGCTGTACCAAGATTTCAAATTCCCGAGGGAGAGCTGACAAGGCGCAAGTACTGTTCTTGTGGGATTTCCACAATTTGTTGCATATTAAGTACTTGAGCTGGTTGCTGATTCAGGCTAGAGGTTCGCTGAAACTTATAGGGTTGGACTCCAAAGCACGGGGCCAAGAAAAAGAAAAGAAAAACTCTTCATAAAGACAATGAAAAAAGCCTTGGATCATTGTTGTACTACTCCACATAATCGAGCACGCCCAGGGTTAAGCAGTGATTCTGACATTATCCATCCCTGTTAAAAAAAGGGTTGTTAATTACAACATGACAAACACAATCTTGCTCTCTTGTTCCTGAAACAAAGGCAACCTAGGAGGAACTATGTGGCTTTTACTACTTAATAAGAAATAGACATCATAATTAGTGGAATCTAGTTCTTGTCCAGTTACTGTTTTCTATCATTAGATCAGAGTGCAGGGCAGAGTTCTAATAATAAATAGTGACGTTTTTTACCTGATCTCTTGCTTTCTTCTTGAAAATGCCATAAGAAGACATAACAATCTTGCAGGACTCTTCAATGTGTGGTAGAAAGTCCATGTTCAGTGGGTTATACTGGTACAACTGGTTGGACTTCTTGCGCTTCCGTGCATTCAGGTTAGCATGTGAAGCATTGATAAAATGGAGTAATACATGTGCCTGCAGATCAAACACAATTTAAGAGGATAAGTCTACGTAAACAGCCTTAAGCGGTGTGATGTTAAAATTAGCAAATGCAATAAATGCTTACGTGGAAAGCAGCTTTGAGAATGTCATCAGGCTTTGCCTGATCCTTGAGCAAAGCATATACCTTGTCCTTCGTCGGGTTATATGTAACGATGTACCTTTCATCCTACAATCAAAATACATTGTTACTTTATTGATTACAGTAAACTAAGTAACTGAACCATATCACTGGTGCCAAAGATAAATTCCCTGGGACACTAAATGGAGTACAAACAAGTACCTCAAACAGAGGCCTTATAGCAACAAATGAAGCAGGTTCCTGAAATGCCTCTCCAAATCTTGATCCTGCAAGGAAAGAAACATGTTAACAATGTTTCACACAGACAAACAAAGAAATATATGGTCGAGTGCAAACCTATAGCAACTGGCTCATGTCGCCAAGGTGGATTAAAAACTGTCTCCTGTGAGTTTCCTTCCTTCAATGAGGGTACATGCCCTGCATCAGTAAAATTGGAGACCAGAATCAGGCATGGCCGACATGTAAGTGGCAAACTGGCAACAGCACTATAAGCTTTCAAGGATTAAAACATGATCCTGAAGTTAAAGCAAAGTGGCACCAAAAGTGAATTTCCCTATTGCTCAGAACACAGCAGGTACACGTACTAAAACTTCGTTCCTTAAATCGATACAAACATCTGTAAGGGTTTTTAAAGATAATGTTTGACATACCAGTCTTGATGAAAGAATCCACAGCCACTGTGAATCTCGCCCTATTTAGAGTGTTCAATACAACAGATCGCACCTGAAAATAAAATAATTATTAATACAATTAACTGGATGTTTATCAGAAAGATTAGATCAACCAAACAAAAAACTTAAAAACAGTTGAAAGCCAACCTCGTGATATGAACTAAGGAGATATCCACATGACAGGAAGGCAAATGAAGTGACCAGCGATGGATTGCTCTTAGAGATTAAAATGCTCATGCCGGTTCCCAGCTTCACAAGCAAAAAATATCAAATGAAGAAATATTAGTAAACTAGGCTAGGAAAAGGGGAACAAGCATAATATAACACAATGGCACAGGCAAATGTAAACTGCATCCCCAAAATGAAAAGCGAAAGCAGTAGAACAAACAAAATAAATTACCAGATCAGCTATGTTTCCAACACTTTCTCCTTTAGCAGTAACATCACCAATATTTTCTCCTTTGGCATATGCCTTGTAGATTGGTGTGCGAGTTGATGTTGAAGTGACAGCAGCAACATTCTGAATGGAGCCAATGCATTAACAAGAGGAATTATTTCATAACTACTTTTGCAAGGCAAATTGAAATAATAGCATGCACAAACTTGTTGCAACAAGTCAACAGAACCAACCTTAACAACATTTGCTATACAAGCCATTGGTAGGAAAAGTTGTGGAAAAGCTGCAGTAGCTAGTTCAATCCCAGCTCCCAGCTCCATCAAGAGATCGCCGGAGAAGCGGAGCTACAGTATATTTGATTCCAATTAGTTATCAGCATGAAAGGAAATTTAGAAGACAGCAGAAGGCATATTGAATCAAAATATAGACCTGCTTCAGATCATAGTCAAATTTCTTCCCTTGGCGAGCAAAAAGCATCTTTCCAACACGCCCAGCGCCATCCTGTAGTAGCAAACCAATTATGACTACCATAAACTGATCACTAAAAGTGCAGGACAAACACATCGAAGGCTGAAATAAATCATTGATGCTAATGCTGTGAGAAGGCATTGGCGATCATGGCATATATGACTGAATAGATCTACACCATCTATTTCTTACAACAGTCGGAGAAGACCAACAGAAATTGTAAAACATCAAATATTGGTGACCCTTTTTTTTTAATCTTTAGCCATTCCTAGAAGGACAAAGATACCTTGAGTATCCAGTTGATAGCCACGGCACCAGAGGTAGCCCTGCTTTGAGCAACTCCAACAGAGTTTAGCAAGGTACGTGTTGTAAATACACCCATTGCTCCGCCAAAGAAATGCTGAAAAGAGGAAAAGAAGAATTAACAGATACTCAAATCAAGTAAATCCTGAAAGCCCACTAAATGTATTGAAAACATACCTTCAATGCTCTCCATGACATGTATGGGACGTATGAAGGAGTGACACTGTCTGGAAAGCCTTCAGGCACAACATATGACCTTATAAAGGACATAATTTCCTGCGAATAATGAAATTAGGCACAATCATTATTGGTGTCATCATCCTCAGTCCCTCAATCAGACAATCAGTGGCCAGGGCATTTCACTAGGAATCAAACATGCTAACCCGCAATGTAACCATGGAAATCTAATTCAAAACCAACCAACAAATCAATCTCGACCCACATTAAATGAAGGAAGCCAAAATAATGAAAATGCTTAACCTTTTGTTTTCCCCGGAAAAAATCATCGAAGCCTACAACAATTTCCGATGAAATCCGACTAAATCTCAT
Organism: Eragrostis nindensis; assembly: GCA_012490785.1. Lineage (NCBI taxonomy): Eukaryota > Viridiplantae > Streptophyta > Magnoliopsida > Poales > Poaceae > Eragrostis > Eragrostis nindensis. Next base: position 114,441 of record JAAXCT010001411.1, on the reverse strand, counting down.
TTTCCTCCCCCACAATTTCATATTTGTCTCAAAAGCTACATGTAGCTGCAATTAACGGGCGCCAAATCAGGTTTAATAGTGATTTCCCAAATCTTAATTCCTTCGTCCCCAGGTCTGATAGCAAATCCACAGATGCCACAGCTGGCCAAAACATCGAATCCTCCACAGCAATCGCCGTGAGAGCCAAATTCAAGACAAATCACAAGTGCGATAAACGCCACTGCCTACTGATCCGAGAAGGCAGGAGACCTCACCTCAACGGGCGGCAGCGGGGACTGGAGCGGCACGGCCTTGAAGGAGGGGCCGAAGGACGCGCTCCCCTTCGCCTTGACCGAGGTCCCCGGGCCATCAAGCACATAACTCCACCGCCTCCCGTCGACCTCCTCCAGGCACAGCACCCCGTCCCTCGCGACCGCCGGCGCGGCCGCCGCGGGGACCCTGGCGGGCGCGGGCGCCGCCGCCTCGGTGGCCTCCCTCACGGCGACGCGCACCGCGTCCCGCACGGCCGGGGCCGGCAGCGTGACGGTCTGCGCCCCCGCCGCCGCGGCCGCCGACCGCTTCAGCCCCATCGCCGGCGCCATGCGGTGGTCGGAGGGGTTCCCGGGTGGGGTGGGTGAGATTCAGATGTGGTGGGCGTGCGTTGCCGAAAAGACAGCGAGGCAGCGGCCGCCGAGAGAGAGAAGACAAGGGTTTTTATACGCGGCTCGCCTTCTTCTGCGAGAGATGAAGAGAGATCTCGCCACTAGCTACGCGTACCCCTCTGCGGTCAAAGCGATATTTTTGGGTAGTGACTGGCACTGTGGGACCAATAGAGGTGGGCCCAGGTGTCGGCGGAATGCGCGCGGGTCAGGTAGCGCGGTGGAATGGTGGCCTGCTGCTGGCGCCAGCTGCACTCGTGGCCGCGTGAGAGCTCCCCGCATTGAGCGGCTGCCGGGGCCCAGGTAGGGAACGGGCCCATATGTCATACGCAGTAAGAGTAAGAGATCGTGAGGCGGGCGGGTGGCTGGTGAGTAGGGATGGCAATGGGTGCCCGTTACCCGTGACCCGATAGATTTTTTTCCTATTAGAGGGAAGATTTGGGTAAAAACTTGTATTCATAGGTCTACTAATGGGTGAAAAAGCTCACCTATCGGGTAGGCCGGGTCAGGGTGCGGTTAAGAAGAACCCGAACCCGCCACCCGTGGGGACCCGGTCCAAAATACACTGGCAGCCTATTTTCCTTTAAGTCCAGTCCAACATACTTGCGTAGCCCAACTTCACATGATATAAACCCTCTCCAAACCCTAACCCGATGCGTTCCACCACTTCACTCCACTTTCTAAATCTTGGATATATATTTACTGCTATTATGCTGCTGAAAATTCGAGATGGTTGGCGGTTATGGGTACCCGATGGGTATATTTTACCCGTCGGGTCTGGGTCTGGGTGGAAAACTCCACCCGTGACATTACTTGGGTTATCCAGCGGATGAGATTTCTCCTAACGGATCAGGGTCTGGGGAGGGTAAACCCGATGGATTTCTACCCGTTGCCATCCCTACTGGTGAGCCGTTTTGAATTGAACGGGAAAAAAGGCTGGACGGGTTCACTGGCTGTGATTTTTTGTCTTTCGGGCGTGATATTTCTCTGTTTTTTCTGCGTCGTCGGCGACGTTAGCATCAGTCAATCAGCCTAGTGTGGCTTCAGTTTTTCCGAGGTAGCCAAGCATATGCGTCAGTTTAGAAGAAAACATAGGGCGTTTGTAATGGTTTTGAAAAAGTAGGGCATCTGTGAAGTTTGTCATGTTCCTAATATTTTTGTTAGAAACTTTGGTCTTGATATATCACCGATTCAGAAAGTTTTCTTATTTTGGCTGAAATGTTCCAAATCCACCGCATTTCGTAATGAGTCTCACGCAAGCAACATCTAAATTTGATTGTCGGTATAATATATAGAATTGTATCAAAAGATGACACAGCACGAGAAAACCACATAATTTTGCGTAAGAAATAAAGCTCTAACAAATGTAGCATGAAATTTATAAGAAAAAACTCTTGCACGCCGTGGATAAACTAACCAATTTGGTTGTCTATGGAGCCATTCAGAATACTTATCATTCTGACTATAATACAAACAACAATGCTCGGAAGAAATGAAGATACCGAACACAAGAAAATAGGAAGAGACAAGAATTAGAAGCCATTGAAGAAGGGTGCCCATACGCAATGAAAATGAATGGAGGCAAGAAAAGTGGCGTATTGAGAACTACACATTGTTACGGTCAAAGTTTCTGGCAAACCACTTGATAGGCACTGGCAACCGGTTAATAGTGCGTTATAAATTGTTTTGCTAGATTCCACAAAAATTAGAAATAATATTATAAGGAAACTAATCACAAAACCTAATTAACAGAAATATTTGGTTCAACTTATTCGATTTTGGTTTGTTATCCTATAATTTGAGAACAATCTTGTTTCCAAGAAAAATTGACCATAAAGAGGATAAAAGAAAAAAAAATACCGAGAGATGATTCATGTGTATAAATAATTAAAGCTTAATTACAATCTTATAACAACAATAAATTGAATAACAAGAATAAATTTATTACATCCTCCTCCTTAAATATTGCTAGACAATTAAATACTGATCCACGGGATCAAAGGCTTGATAAATAGAATGAGATACAAAAGCTGCCTTATTTTTTCATGAATGTTTCCAAATGCTGAGAACGAAAATAACGTAAGTCAACCTAATTAGCTAGCCGATAAAAGCCCAAGCATTTTTAGTTAATTGATTTTAAAGAAAAAATATATATAGTAGTGGTTATTAAGAGCGGTACTTTTCGGTTCAGTTTTGTGACGTTTTAGGCCTTCTTTGGAACGCGGGATTCTCAAAACACAGGAATAGAAAAAACACAGGATTAGAGTGTGCATGCACCTCGAATCCTATGGAATGAAAAACACAGGAATATCACAGGAATGGTCGTTTGGATGACGCACAGGAAAAACGCAAGAATCAGATGAGAGATAGACAAAAGGAAATTTCCATGAGGTTGGACCTCATGCTTAGAATCCTTATGAACATGCCATTCCATAGGAATTTTATAAGAATCTACCATGTGCATTCCTTTGTTCCAACTTATAGAAAAAATTCTTAGGGATTGAAATCCTTCAAAATTCCTATGAAAATCCTACAATCAAAGAAGCCCTTACTACTATCGCGTGGAGAAAAAGGGCGGAGTCTTGACTGGTGGGCGGAGGAAAATTCGATGCGGGTACGTGAAAAGCGCTAGCGGTTGAACAGGCCCCGACGCACTTCCTATTCTCTGACCAAGCAGAAAACCTGAGCTCACGCCACGCCGCCACGAGAAAAGGAAATCCCCGTCGATGCCTCTCTCTCCCTTTCCCGCTGATACCACGCGATCGAGATGACGACGGCGCGCGACCACGAGAGGAGACGGAATGGCCGTACCCATCCGATAACGGGCGAGGTGGGCGCGTCGCCGCCCGTCGTCACCACCGGCGACGGATGTGCGGCTGTCCCGGCCGTGTGAAGCGAGCCCCCACGCGCCCGACCCCGCGTGTGCGCGGTGCGCCCTGCCGGGGGATTGACGAGGCGCTCGACTTCTCTCTACCGCCCGGGGCCCCGCGGGGATCCAGCGGAATCACGTTTTTGTTTTCGTGTGGACGCAGATTTTTTGCCGCCGCCCCGCCCCGGCCGCGCGTCGGCTCGCCGTCCACCACCACACCGGTCACTCGCGCAGCTGGTCCCTGTCACGCGGCGGCAAGCTTTTACTCGCAAAGGATATCGCGCCTCTTCACGTGGAACCCTCGTGGAATTCCCGTACTCCGGCTGCCATAACATAACACGATGCGGCCCCCCGGCAGGCTGCACCCACGTTCCGGGCACGTTCGGTGTTTATGAGGTAGGGGAGCGTGGCGAGCTCGGCGATTTTACCTACTAGAGCTCGATCTCGATCGTCCGTCCCAACCTTCGACCGGCCGGCGAGTCGGCGACACGGGCCGTCAGAAGTCAGAGCTGAAAAATTCATGTGGCACTGTCGTCCCGTCGGGTACGGTACTGACGGCGACGACCCGGCCGCACCGAGTCGTGCTGGTAGTACTACTACTCACGTACTGTACCGGCCGGCGGCCGGCCGGCGCGGTCGGCGTGACTTGAATGAGCGCTTGGTTCTGGCCCCTACGCTAAGTCACACACATCACTTGATTAGGATGATCGATCGGTGGCCGATTTTCTGTGTGTGATAAGGATGGTTTGACTACTCCAGACGCCAGGCTAGCCTTGTTTTGCTTCCCGGTCACACGGAGAACGTTGCTTCAGTAACACAAAGCGTATACTAGCTCCGGCCACGGAAGAGAAATGCTAGCTGTCGGCAACATTTGAAATTTTGCTTCAAAAAATAAAAATGTAAGATTACCTAGAAAGAGTTTCATGCATGCCTAAGAAAAGAAAAAAAAGAGTTTCGTGTGACTATCATTAGTATCACATTTTTCTTTCGCAAAAAAAAAATTAGTATCACATTTTCTTTGCGATTGAATGAGTTGCAGAGGCCATTTCACTCTAGCTCCCAAGAGATCTAGTACACTTCTGCCACCAGGATTCCAGAAGGGCTAGCTTGGGGGTAAAACGTTTCTTCACGTCTTCATTCATATCCTTGCACCAAACAAATCGGCCCAATCCTATTCGGCGCCTTGTCAGATTGATGTCTGGAAGCGTGACACCTGCAAGGGACAAACCAACCGCAACTTTCCCTCCGACATGAGCTCAGCTAATTAAGGTCGCCATCTTCGAGCCTCTTACCGTCCTAATAATATAATTATATGTTCCTGCCTAATGCTACGTCTTATTGAACGCTGGCATATCTCGTAGCATCTTGATGGTGCATGCATATGCATGCACTTGTCGTCTTCATATGACAGCAAGGTTAAAAAATCTCTGTGTGTTTCAAGACTATCGATGGGTGCATCAGCCTACTCAGCACCTTTTGTCGTGCAATGAGGAAGTAGGAAGCATCGATTTATCCTCTGAAGTAATTGAGCCAAGTATCTTGCTATCAAGATGAACACTAATAAGTAATAACTATGCTATATTATTGACAAATTCACAATGATCAAGCTAAGTACATTTGACGTGGGACGAGGATCGACTTATACCAGAAGAAGAAAAGAAAGCCTGATTCTTGAACAAATGGCAACTACTAGTACATTTTTTGCAATGTTCATAGTGAGTCCACCATGAGAAATCAAAGGAAACTTAGATCAAGTGATTAGTGCCATCGGTTTAAGTTGGTTCTAGATACTCCGGATTAGAAGCTGTAGTAGTGTAGTTCCTTCTAATCCATTTTACCAGTGCAAAGCAATGCTGTTTCTTGCGAGACAGGAGAAATCTTATACATGCCCTTCTTTCTAGAAACATTTGGCTTATTGGCTTGATTAAATAGGAAGCATCCAACAGGAATGAGATTTCGTTGGTTTTAAATTATTCGGGTGGCTGATGACTCAATGCTGTTTGGTACAGTACAGTGCTACAGTAGTGTGTCAGCATCAGCGGGCATATTTCTTGTCCGTGAAGCACGTTGAGCAATGGCTTTGGTCATCGCAATGTCAATCAGTCCATGTATGATGGCCAATCATTGATGACTAATTCGTATCCAATCAGGTGTGCCCTGCCGGGCATTCAATAGTACTAGTGCTTTTGGGTGCGAATTGCAAATATTATGCCATTGGGAATGCAGGAATTTTCACATTAATAGTACAAGATTTTCACATGAATTAATTCAACTTTTTTTAGATAATGATGAATTAATTCAACTTCAAAGGGAAAAGTAGATTTGGGATATTTTCCCGAGTTCCAAACGGGGCCGAAGTATTTTTGGCCAATTATACTTTTGCCATGGAATTGTGTATCATGGAATCACTTCTTACATGGAGAGTAAAGAAAAAAACGGTTAACTAGCATGGGTTCTTTGAAGACTAATCGGCACACAGCTGGTTAATTGAAAATTATATATCTTAGCGCATTAAATTATGATTTGAAAGCAATATAAGATTTGATTGGCGACTTTTTTTAAAAAACCTTGATGCTATACCAAGTTGTCACAAACCTTCTATAGACATAACCAAATAGAAGCACCCCCACGCGCTCTGCTTAGGGATGAAAGCGGTCGGGAAACGGTCGGAAGAAGACTATATCGTTTTCAGTTTCACATTTTTTCTTGGTAGCGAAAACCGGTTAGCGGTACTGGCGGAAACAAATACGGCGTCGATATTACGAGAATAGCGAAGAATTATCACGACAGAAATATGCGGTATCGATCGGGAATCGAGATTAATTATCGGTAATACAAATCACAGTCATGTATTAGTTGTACCATATCATGTAAAAAATATCAACTGTGAATTTATTATTGATACCTGAACTAGCTATAAAGTATCATAAAAGACTCGAGACATTTGAAAAAAGATGTTCAAATTAAAATATTAAAAATATAAGTAGCGACATAATCATTTATTGCCTATTTAAAATATAATATATATTTAGTTGGCTAGACTAACATAAAACAGTAAACTATTTACGGTAATTTGCGGTAATTTTTGGTCTAAAACGGAAATTGTCGGAAACGATCGGTAAAGTCTAAAATCATTTTCATTTTTGTTTTCACCAAATACTTCCACTTTTGTTTTTATTTTTTCGGTATTTCATTTTCCAACTACTACGGTCGGGAGAAGTCGAAAACGAGCCTCGGTTATCCGATAAATGCCGTTTTTGCTTTCATCCCTAACTCTTGCTCACCATAGTTTCCATTTTCTTTGAATCCCCGCTTTCATAAGGGAATTCCCCAACTTTATTAACTAACATGCATGAGTGCGTTTTTTATTTATTGGTCAAAAGTAAATATTGTTGCATTTTTTCTCCTTTGTTCAAAGGATTGAGTACAAAAAGAATTCAGAAGAAAGCAAAATCATGTAGGTGGTCATTGCCAACCTGTAATTGTCAAAGAATAGAAGTACAATGTAAAACCAAATAAATGCTCTTTTGTTTTGATCGGAAAAGTTCACAAAGTTACAAAGGGATTGATGCTTTCTTCCTAGGAGAAATAGTAAAGGGCAACACAGTCACCACAGTCACAGTGCAACCTTTTTATTTTTGTGTGTGTAATAGCCACAGTGCAACCTGAGAAAGGAGAATGAAATTTGTGCGGTGACGAGGATTCGTAGGTGGCTGACGTCTAGCCTTTTACGAGATGAAAACTTCAATAATTGTGATCATCAATTTCTCGCTTGCATATAGCAATCTCGAACAATAACAGATTGAATGACCGACGTTTCTAGCACCACCCAATATTTATACCAGTCATTGTCAACAAAATTTGGTGAAAAAGAAGTAACTTTCTCAGGCACCTTTTTTTATATGAATTATTGTGTGTTTGAGGCCATTTGACAGCCGGCATTGTGGTTGAGCTGCATCCTCTCCTTTGCCCCCGACACCGGCTAGGATGATGCTGACCTGGCAGAGGATGAGATGGAGCCCGTGCTGCTAACCAATGCTGTGCCAGGCTGCAGTTCTGTGCGCTAAGTTTTGGATATCTAAAGATAAGTAATCATGATTTTTTTTTACAAAAAAAATATATTTTGGTAGTTCATATATTTTTTTTTCTCCCGACCCTGAGTGCAGATGTAAGTTCATATCCATTTGCTACCTGCTGGTGGAGAAATGAGCACGTTATTCAAGATGCAAATTTCAAGTAATGCAATGAATCGAGGAATCCCATGGATGAGATGCAGTAATGCAATGAATCGAGGAATCCCATGGATGAGATGCGCGGTGCAATTGTTACAGCATTGTCCTCTCAAAACAAAAATCGTTACAGCATGCTGAGACAGTAGAGATAGTGTTTTAGGAGTAATTCAGACTTTTGACTATATATCCAAATATGTTGTCATTTCCAGAGTTTTCGTCCATTGCCGCGTGTCAGCGACACATGGATAGGAAAACATTACATTATTTACGATACTTTAGCTTTACTCGTTTTATATCCTTTAAATTATTTCGTTACGTGCTTTTAAGTCTATTTTAGGGGGAGTTACGTGCTTTAAGTACAGGGGGTGTTCGTTTTCTAGGCTTAATTTTAGGCCGTCCAGAATCTTGTGGTATTAAATAAAGCCTAATTAAAAAACTAACTACAGAACCTTGTACTAATTCGCGAGACGAATCTAATAAGAGTAATTAAGCCGTGATTAGACGATAGTTACTGTAGTATCACTGTAGCAAAACATAGCTTAATTAGGCTTATTAGATTCGTCTCGCAAATTAGCACACATCTGTAAAAAGATTTTATAATTAGACTTATTTAATACGCCTAAATAACAAGATTAGTTTTGACGTGACCTTTAAGCCTAAAGAAACGAACGCCCTCTATTTTTCTCCCTGTGCTACTAGCAAGCGCAGACCGGCCTGGCCCGGCAGCTTTCGTGCTGGAACCGCAACCCAAGAATGGGCCGAGCCGAATTAACGCCGGATTACCGATAACGCCATCACGAACGCTGCCTGCCTTTAAAAAAATAATAAAAAAACATCACGAACGCTGCCTATGATTCAGTGTGAGGCATGGCCGGCGGCGGCCGGAGGGAGAGACGCGGTGGCGCCTGTTGGTAGCAAGGTTGAGGGTGCTGGGGAAGCTGATCGAGAAGACCAACAGACGAATCAAAGCAACGTCAGAGGATGTAGATAAGGGTAGGGATGGCAATAAAACTCGTGACTCATGAGTTGACTCAGCTCGAAGCAAACTCGGCTCAAGTCGACTTGACTTGTTTCAATTTTAAATGAGTTGAGCCAAGCTTTTAGCTCCTCAGATTTTTCAAGCCAGCTCACGAGTTAACTCGCGAACTTAATGATCTATATGAAATCTGAATATCTATTTTATGGCAACGATTTTTATGGCAATGATAAATATCATGTTGGAGTAGAAGAAAAAGAATAATGTTATGATTAATTTACCGTTCTTGATCTTAGATGCTAATTTAGGCTTATTTTTATGCATGCATTGCTCTCATTTTTCCTTTTAAAAAACTAATTAAAGAAGAATTATGTTCATACTTAGCTTGTTGTGCCATAATAAGCTAACTCGTGAGCATAGTGAGTCGAGCCGAGCTGCAATTTTAATTTGTTAGTGTTAATAAGCCAAACTGAGCTAGCTCATTAGTCTAATAAGTTAGAGCGAGCCGAGCTGAGATCAGTCGAGCTAACGGGAGACGAGCTGAGTGCGATTGGCTCCAGGAACTGCGGATGATTGGATGCTCAGGACGTCACACACTCACACCAAGCCGAAACAAGCCGATGCTTGTGTGTGATTTCAGTGAATGCTTTTTAGGGGTCCATGACTCGTTGGTTAGCATGGTGTCCATATTTAACATTTGTGTAGGGTTCGCCCAACATTACGATATGATTCAGTGTGATTGCAATGTGACCCTTCTATTTAATTTAAATATACTTATATGCTGAAACAAAATCTTTTAAATTATTCTCGTGTGCTCGTGTCCATTTTCTAGTTGTGGAACTGTCGATCTGTATCGCTTGTCTGACTTTAATTTATTCTCTGTAGCTTAGTTCAGTATGACACTCCCTCCAATGCTAGACAGTTTGAATTATTTATGCATTCTTGTTCAACAATATTCTTCAACAATATTCCGGTGATTCTCTACCATGATAATTAAAGGTCATTCTAGAGTCGATTGAAGATGGGAGTATATTGAGTTTCACGTGGAATCTCTCACACTGATAACTAGGCATGGAGCATATCGGACGGACAATAATCATTAGGAGAAGGATCGTTGCTTTGTTGCTTCAGTTGCTTTGTTCAGGCCAAAATGCTTCAGGTGCAATCGGGAAACTTCGACGCTACAAAATTTATCGGACGGACAATAATCATTAGGAGAAGGATCGAAGCTTCAGTTGCAAGTTTATCATGAGTCATGACGCTTATATCTCACACTGATAACTAATCTCTTCCGGGTCCTTCGTGAAACTTCGAATCGCATCCTAGCAATCGGGTCCTCTCATCTCTCTTTCTTTCCACCGAGTCCCCCATCAAACAGAACGAAAACTTTAATGGATTCTGTTTCTATTTGTATGATACTGATATTTGCAATCGATCTATCCCTTGGTCCTGCCAATGGAATTGTTCCCTTTCGAGAAATGATGACAATACCAAATGCCAAATTAGCGGCTGTACCAAATAGTCAATGCCTCTGGGGTTTCCCTTCTCTTCATTGTTTTGAACATTTTTTTTTTGAGATTGTCCAATATATTTTTGAGAGAAAAATTTCTACTTTATTTTTCTCATACAATACATAGGGTGCGGCAAGGCCGCACCATCTTTCTAGCTGTAATGATTAGTATGTCATTCCCTCCAATGCTAGACAATAGTTATCGCACAATTTGCATCATTTATGCTTTCTTGTTTTCCAAGAATCATTGATTTTCTACCACGATAACTTAAAGGTGATTCTGAGACCTGAGTCAAAGTTGGAGCCTACTAAGTTTCACGTCGAATATTTCATGGCGAAAAGAAACGTCTGAACACAATTTGGAAGTCACCTTAAGAAAGAAGTCATGCAGCATTCTAGCTTGGCAATTAAAACTACAAGCTCCACCGGAGATATGTGTGCTGCAGCTTCTGCTACTACTACAGAGTGCTGTTCAGTGGAACAGTGGAACAGATATAGAAAGCATTTTGGCCTGAATAAAGCAACTGAATTTTCCTTTCACAAATTCTTGATTGCAGCCGGATCACACTGGAAATCTGGAGCTTACGATAATCCACTGAAGAATTTCAAATCTGACAAGCTAAAGATGAAGTTCGTGCGCCATTCCTTCTCTTTATTGCCATGCGCCAACACCCGAGAGGCGGGCTGCCTCCTGCCTGGTTCATAACACCACCAGATGATGCATGTTGTGCCAGGCAAAGTTGAAGCACAACAAAATGTACAGGCGAATTGATTGAAAGCACGCTTCTTCCAGATCTAACTGATGGGCTAATGGCCGAACAACGAGACCCATGATTACCTCGCAAAGATCTCGCCCACGAATTCGTAGATCACGTTACCATGATGACCACACCCCACAAGCCACTTCTGTAAAAGGACGTGCTTCATGGGACATGTCACAAAAGACATGTACTATGAAATGATGCGATGCTTTGTTGCATAACTGCACAAGTAATGGCCATGATTACCGCGCAAAGACACAGGTTTATTGCAAGGCAAGGAAGTGATCAGATTTGGCGTGCCCTTTGCATAATAGCAGATTACTGAAAACTCATTTCTGTGATATATATCAGGGCATAAATGTGTGATTCAGAAGCAAATTGGTAGAAATACATGCCAGATCCTGTTAACAATATTGAACACTGTCAATAATAACCAAGATTCAACCCTCTGCCTAAAAGCAAGTATATAGAATGAAAAGTTAAGAGCTAATTAACTGCCGAACAATTTTACAGGAATTTGTGGGAATTTTAGGGAACAACCAAAGTCTTGTATAAAAGAGGAAGATTCCTGTATTCCAAATGAGGCATAATTATTCGTGTCATCATTAACGCAACTAGATGCGAGAATGATTGTCCATCCAGCTGAATTATTGGAGTTAAATCTGGGATAAGAGTATGATTGAGTAAACCACCAATACAATAGTCTTATTGAGAGTTGTATCAATCGCTGTTGTTCCTCGCCAAAAAAAAAAGGAAACCACTGTTGTTCACACAAACATCAACCCTTTTTAACATATCTGAATTATTTCTTGTACACTCAAAACCTGGTTATTACCAACACGAAAATCTGGAACAATCCAACCAATAATGTTAATTTAGAAGTCAGATACATAAAGAATAGTTAAAGATTAAATATCAAGCCCTCTAGCCGATATATCTTTGACATTGAAGTGTGCGTTCCAAGGGCATCTGCGGTAAAGCGCCAAGCGCGTATCATGACAGACCAGGAACCAGCTGTGTTCATCCTTCATATGCACCAGCAATCATCTCCAGCAATGGAGCAAGATTTGTAACCTGATATTCGGATCATGATCACCTCAGGCAATATATTATCAGAAAAAGAAGATCACAGCCCTGTTTTTGCACGCTTCATCCCAGTAGAATTGAAGGGTGATACACTGGGACTAAGGTGGGGACTTGGGCTTTCCTCCCTTAGAGTGCCATTCAGTATCGCCAATTCTCTCAGCTGCTGCTTCTTGTAATAGTCCATGGACTCATCCTGAGGATAACAGCAGTCAGTGAAGCAAAATAAATATTTTTCAAAAGTAGGAATAAACACAAAGCAAGGGTACATACAACTGGTTTGAGAAGATCCTCTAATATGGCCACGGCTTGGTTTAGTCGGGCATCAACAATATCTGCCGGGAACTCAGCTTCCACAAGTACATATAGTGGATCGTTCAAGTGCTCATAGCCAGGCTTGTCTCTGAGCTTGTCTTCCTGTTAAAGAAGAGGATCAATTTCTTCAGAACCTCTCAACTACCGACTTATGATAGCAAATACAACAGCGATAATGGTAGCAATTCTCGCATAAATAATGAGATTTTAGTAGCTAAACTTTAATTAGGAAAAAAACTAAAGGACTGTAGGCCAGATGCAAAGCTTACAATTTGCAAAACAAATGCAGGATAAAAGTAAAGTTAGGAAGCTTGGTTACACTAAATATGAATTTCAGTGATGACCATAACCAAATAGAGCATTTTGGAGTATGCGAAATCTCGTCATTAAGTTAATAATATGCAACTACATGAATACTTGTAAAAAATGATCATATTAAAACAACAAACATCTGTATAACGTAAGAATTTACGTGGGATGGATCTTACAAACACCAAACTTGCGGTACCACTAGTGCATCAAACTCAGGAATCAAAATAGAATGACCCTGCAAGGTTTGGTGCTTTGGAGTTTGGGCGCTGTTTACAGATTGATGTACCACACAGTACAACATTATACATCTTGACAAATTCAGGATTACAGCTTACACAATAGAATAAAAGGAAAAAGGCACTTGAGATAAAAACTCTTGTCAATCAGAACCACCCTTAGTTTTATATAGGATGTTACACATATAAATGATTAGCTGATTTAATTGCCATTAGTGACCAGATGGCGGTGTTTATGTTAAAGTGCAAATGTGTTTTGGTGAGGTACAGGCGGCTCTAAAGGTTTTCAATCCTTTTCAACAAGCACAAGGCAACTATAACATTGCGGTTCTAATCTGTTTTAGTTACCTTAACAGAATCTTTCACTGAACCCCGTCCACGAATAAAGACTCTACATTGGGTTGTAGCTTCAACTCTTTTCAGGGAGTTCCCTCGTGGCCCCAACAAACGACCAACAAAGTTGAACTAATCACAACAAAATATAGTGAATAATTTGAGTTGGCATAGCACATAAAAAGGGATAGCAAAATAGCTAGAGCAAAAGGAAAGTTGAGCATACATTGGGATACTTGTCAACAGGAACATCTATCCTGACAACTTTTTTTGCAACAGGGCTGCCAACAACTCCAGGAACACCATTCCAGCCCATAGATGACGACTGGAGTGCTCCCAAATGCTGAAAAAAAGGCATTTCGATTTAAGCAATTGGGACAAATAATATTAAGGATGGCATTGGCATGTTAAACTAAGGCATGTAAAAATGAAGAGATTTTTCATGAGACCTCTATTTGCATTCCTGACCATCCTTCTAGATCCATTGGTTGACCATTCATTGGATGGCCAGTTAACCTTAAAGGACTTGGGCTACCACGGTCGATCCTCTCAGGTTCAACAAAATTTGGGTTAGGTGGCAAAGAAGATGCCCGCAAAATTTCTGCATTGAACAATACAGACAGTTATAAGAGCAAATAGACCTTGTCTGAAACACTTTTGTATAGTACATTCATTTCAGTTAAGATCAGATGTCTAGAGAAGCTAACTGGAGCTAAAGAAATAAGCTAGAATACAAAAGTCACTACATTCTATTTTGTCTTATACAAAAGTAGTAAATTAATACAGCGGGGTTCTTTTTGGAAAACAAGTTAAAATGAAATGTACCGACTAAATCATATGTTCGGACAATTGCACAATTATATATTTCTAATCTTTCTCTGGACTCTGGAGTAGGTTTCGAGATTTGAAAACACCATTGCTTGCCACATATTCATACATTTACATAGACGGTATCCATTAGGGATCTATAACTAAGTTACACTGGACAAAAAGAATGTAGGACAAGTGAGTCAAGTATATCCTTGGTGTCAATTAAATCATTAACAACAAGATTAGCACAAACTACAAGCAGATTTTACTATTGAAAAGGGATGTACATGGTTTTACAAGAGTGAAAGATTGTCCTGACAGCAGGGATAGCTAAAAATACTAACTGACTGAACCATACTCCTAGTGCACCCTTTGTATGCAAAACTGTTAATAATCGCATAAACAAATAATAATGAAAAATAAACATAAATCAAAAGGCGAAGGAACCTTGGTTTAGAAGCCTATTACAAAAAGGGAGAACTTGCATGAACGGGGCTAACTTCTGCCTCTCGGCAAGTAATTCAGCAAGATATCTGCCAAGCAAACAATTTCATTAGTCCGATCAATTATAACTATCACAGACACAAGCAGAATAACAGGGAAAAGGAAGAAAAATAATCGCACCATACATTGTAAACAGGAAAAAATAAGATTACCAAATGATATGTACAGCAAGCTGCAGAACAGAACAGTAACAGTAGCAATTAACTATCGAACTAGAAGAAAATGAGCCTTTGGCGCAGGGACTCAGCCATCTATCAGCGTCCCAACGAAGACATAATGCTGACTTATTCCTACTAGCCCTCAACAGTCAATACGAAACGCACAAATCAATCATTAGTAGGCTATCCCCGAAAATCCCCAAACTGACAGATCGGTATTGCAGCAGGGCATCATTGAAGGGCGCCAAAATTGCGAGAAGACGGCAACGATCAAGCACACGCAAATCTCGCACAACAATAACCAAATCTCCTAGTCGCAAAGGTTTCACGAGTCGGATCATTGGGAGTATGAAAAATGGAAGTTTCAAGAGAGATATCAACATAACAGAAGGCGCATACCTCTCCTTCTCAGAGGTGGACGACCTCATGGGACTGTGATGATGAGGAGAGGAATGGACACCAGATGGTGAGTACTGGAAGAACGGCGGCGGCGGGATCCTCTCATCCATTGCTGACGGCCCACAAGCAACTGGAACAACAAGAATTCGAAGAGAAACTCTACAAGATTGAATATTTGGGCGAAGAACTGGGGACAAATAGAGCAGGAGTCAAGAGTCCCAACAAATCAAGAAACCAAGAAGGATACAGCTAGGTACTAGCTATCAGAGCAAATGAATAGGGTGGATGCCTGCCTAAATGGAATCCAAGGAAATCTAAAAGGACAGAAAGGTGCCAAGAACCAAGGAGCAAGTATAGGGATGGGTGAGATTGTATATGTGTGTGAGCATAAAAAATGGAAAGGGAAGGTAATAGCTGGGTTTGTGTCAATCAATGATCAGAGCCCAGGCTGGGAGGGGGGGGTTGGCAGCTGCTCCTTTGTCGCTGCTTGCTGCTGCTGCTGTTGTTCTTTTGCCTGCTCTTCTTCCTCTGTACAAACAACAGCAGTACACCGCCGGGAGGAGGAGGGGGGTGGGTGGGAAGAAGCGAGACAGAGGTGGGCGGCCGGAGAAGCAGGAAGAGACAAACCTAAGAGAGCCTTGGATGCCCCCCTCACTCACTGATGTGTGCATGTATCTTGCCGGTTGGTCCAGCTCAGATGATTGAACCTTTGCCTTGCTTCCAGCGATCGTTACTCCTTTTTCCGGCTTTTTGAATTTTTTTAAATATTTTCTCATAATTTTACAAACGAAATATGGCTGGAACCTGGAGGAAAAACTGCCATGCCACACAAGTTCCAGACTGCTCCGCCGCGGTTTTGCGCCTATCGCAAAAACCACGAATGAAACCATGTAAACTGAGTTTCGAGTTAGGGTGAATTTAGTTCGGCTAACAGTACGGTTTGGCGGTTTGTCGCGCGGTTTAAGGGATTTACCGAGAATATTCTTCTTCTAACGGTAAACTCCTTGGTTTGAGCAGTTTTCAATTTTTATTTCAAATATTTTTACCAAAAACTGATCGTCCGCGGTTTTGACGAAAACAACGGGGTTTTCGACGGTTTTGCAGACCATGGTGCCAGGTATGCAAAGAACGGAATACTATTATTATTCTTAAAAAAATGTACTGATAATCCTTAAATAGGATGGTATAATTAATTGAATTTGGGAAAAGTTTGATTTGTAACCACATTATAGTTGAAGTAATATTGTCCATAAAGGCAACGAAATATGCAAACCGTTCTGAACAATATTGCACATAGATTTACCTACTACTCAAGTTATGTTACATAAGCACAATAGACAATCTTTATACTATAAAATCAACTGAAACATGGTCCAGCAATATAATTAGAGACACAGATGGAAATGGGAAATGACACTCCATGTTCACTTCCGTGCGGGTAATGACTCATGAGTAAGAAATGGACATCTCCTGAAACATGACTCTTGGTGTGATCTGTATCCTATGAAATTTCCTGATTTCCTTGTAAAAATGAACAATAACTCTCACAAGAACCTTTTTAGAGCAAGTATTATAGAGTACAGTCAGCAGGCGAAATGGGTCTCCACGTCACAAAAATCATTGCTGGCAGAGAGAGAAAAGGAGAGAGAGTGTAGAGCAGGCGGCTGGCGACGCGCCCGCTGAAGCAGGCGAAATAAGCATTCATGCGGTTCAATTGGCCACCATGCTGCTGCAAACCCGGAGAGCAATAAGTATTAGTGGGGCCAGCTGCTGGTGCATGCGCCAGCTCTCACCGCTGGCATTTTATTTCGCCGGCAGCGGGCGCAGTCATAAGCCATGCTCTAATGGTCTTTATTTCCATGGTTCACTCTCAACACGCATCAGGCGGAAACTCACTTTCGTATGGTTAGTTCAACCATCTTACTGTACTGTGTAAGGAAAAGGATTAACCGCCAGGTGCACAACCTTCAAATCAAAATATTCTTGAAACAACTATCAACAATTCCATACGATGATTGACATACATAAAAAAGAAAGTGACATTTCTGTAGGGTGTTTGCTGCTTTGTTCAAAAGGAACAGAAGAAGAGAATCCGTAACTTCGTAATAAGGGAGTGCAGTCCCGAGAAAATAAAAAATCATCAACTCGCACCACGTGGACGGTAAAAAAAGAATTCATCAAATGCCGTGTGCCTACTTGTGGACCAGTTCGTCTGACCAAATAGATGGTTGGCCTTCCTGGTCAGTGCCGACCTGTCACTGACTTTTTTTTTTTAGGGCACCTGTCAATGACTTATGAAGCCGGTTTTCCGCAAGCTGCATCTAGCTCAGCATTGTTATGTGAATTAGGCCACCAAATCACAGTAAATATCGATATATAATAATTAACCTGCGATTGATTTATATAGGTCATTTTTTAGTCTAATTGAGTAAGGTATTAGCTAGGAAAGCCGCGTGCCTTGCTGCATCCCTAATTACTTTTGGATGAATGTGCTTTGTTTCTAGGATATGAGTTTTTTATTTTATATATCTATCTATGGGTATATATATCTAATCTAATTGATAAGGCACGATTGACAGAAAGGGGAAACAAGGATTTGCGGCATCGGCATATGCTCTTACGGATAAACACAAAGTTTCAAAGTGCGCACGTCAGCATGGTCCACGTGGATCTCGCGCTTAGCTGGTGGGTCCACGGGCCAACATGTCACGGTCGAGTGCTCAGCGGCCGGCCCGTTCGGCCACACGCCGGGTCAGCAAGCAGAATTATGGTTGACGCGAACGAGCCGGCGATCGACGAACTCGTTGGCGTTCGTACGTACGTGCACCGACGAGCGCCGGCCACGCGGGCACGGCACGTGACGACTGCGGATATACAGGGCACCACCGTCCATGCACGGCGCGATCGCGACGAGCCGGCGATTACTCACCGGTTAATTAGCTAGTAGTACCTCTCGCATGGACATGCATGCATGGCCGTGGCCGTGTGATGATGTGATCTTGTCTGGTCTATATGATGCCCAACACGTAGCTTTGCACCAGGAGTACAGGACAGGACGGGCAGGGGGGACACACGACTACATGTAGAGTCGAGTGAAAGATCTTGTTTGACTAGATACAGTACAGACCGAACGGGGTACATTTTTCTTAGATGCTTTCTCCGTCCATAAATATAAAGATTTGTTGACTTTCAACCAACTTATTTGACTATTTATCTTATTCAAAAAAAACAAACAAATCACACTTAAAATATATTTAGTGATAAAACAAGTCATAATAAAATAAATAATATTTGCAAAAAAAATTTGAATAAAACAAGTGATCAAACGAGTAGTCTGAAAGTCAACAAATCTTTATATTTATGGACGGAAGAAGTAACCATGTATCCTATGGCACCCGTGACATTATCTTCCTTTTTTTTAAGAGTGCACGTGACATTATCTATGCACGCCCACATGGAGTTCTTTCATTTTTATGAAAGGCCGGGCACTTTGCTAGTTACGTTCTCTCCTCCTTAAGTTTGAATTGTATTTTTACTACAGCCTTTTATAAAAAAAACAAATTGTGCCATCAAAGGTTAAAAGGAAGATTGATTGGAGTTGAGCAAAAGATATATTATGGGCTGCACATCTCGAAGGTTTTGCCCACATACTGCCTGTCCCCAATACGTTTCTGGGCCTGCTCGTCGGCTTCGCCAGCAGGCCGAGCAAACGCTGTTCTCTAGAAAGTTGCAGCTTGCATACCTTTTGTAAGCATAGAAATGATACCTCGTTTCATAGAAGGGCATGTTTTTAATTAACCTGCAGAATGTTCACCCGAACTTGAAGAAATGGTCAAGCATTCTGTTTGATTCTTCAGAGTTTGAAGAACCACATAGAAACAGAGCTGGTAACCATCCTTTCATGTATGAGCAGCATAGAATTCAACAGCTACTAACACGCTTGTAAAATTGCAGTGAAAGTGGTGCGACAGTAGGAGCGTTTAACAGAGGCAAAAGTGTATACTACATCAGGAATCAGGATCATGGAACTGTGCACATTTCTTTAACACAAGAACAGCAATGGAGAAAAGAATGCACTTGCGCAATACAGAGAGGAGGCATCACATATCGAATGTGACAACCTGAGCATTCTTTAGTAGAGGCCTATATATATTCAGAAAGCTTTGAAATCAAAGAATCTTTTCCAAACCTTGACATTTCCCTCCTCGAAGCTACTATTCTCATACTTCCTGCACGCCAAGATGTTGACCATGTAAAACTGAAGTACAGTAGACCTTTCCTCGGGAGGTCTATTGAGTTTAAATACAACAGATTCTTTACATTAACAGAAAAATGCTATGAGGACCATCCAGCAAAAACCTGTAGATAATAGAAGAATTTTGGATAAGAACACAAGGGGCAAAAAACCTGCAATTCAAAATACTAATACTTCTGTAATATGCATCTTTAAGAGAACACACTGTTTAACTAACTTTGGTGACTTCATGTTCAGTAATTCACGATTACGAACCCATCACACATTTATCGGATGCGAGCAATTTTACAAGCCTTGTACCTAAGAGCACCAACTGAATTCCACAGGAGTTCTCTTGCATTTGAGCAAATGCTAAAGATAATGTGAAATTTGAAACCACTAAACTTTTGGCATTAGCTAACTGCTCGCTAGATACATTGGCAGGATATTAAACGATGTATATCAATGCGAGCAGCTTCAAAGCTTCCGTATTACTGACTGGATTACACAGTAATCACAGCGAAAATCAAATAAGGCAAAAAAAAAAACTAAACTATCATATTGATTTGCCATTTTATGCAAAAGGGGAATAGAGTGGATGCCTAAAGAACTACCTTGTCAGCCAAGACACTCTTGCTGCATATCGAAAATAATCAATCTCTAAGGCCAAGCTCAACCTCAATGTCATCATCCTCTTCGAATAGCTTTAGAAGACGTGCATGTTGTTCCTCCCTTTTCTTCTTCTGCCAATACTTGAAAAGGAAAAATGACAACAGAATGGCTGCCCCCAGTCCTAGGAGTACGAGCAAAACTGTTTGGCCAGTGTGGCTTTTTGACTGAGCTTCAGATTTCTTATCATCCTTAGCTGTTTGAGTGTCACCAGCTAACACTGCAAACATTGTAGGCAGAGTCAGTTTTCTGGAATTGCTAGTACATAGCATAAAAAGAATGTAGCAATTACAGAAGATATCGTTTTCAAAAGTTCAATAATGATAAAACATACAAAAGCAAAAGCATTTTTGAAGAGTTGAACAGAAAGCATCATTTTCACATCTGATACTCAGCACTATTCATTCACGGGTTTTGCCGGTTTTTGCTGGTTCTCCAAACCAGACCATAGGTGGACAGTTTAGATGAGCTGGTCCGGTTTAGCTGAGCTGGTCCGGTTAGATTAGTTTGGAGACCGGTGCTTCGGCGGCCTGGTCCCGGTTGTTTGACGGGTTGATTGGTTGCAAACCATCAACGAACAACAGCGCCTCGACGCACACGCCACTCTGCCATGCCCCGGCGCAACCGCCATCCAAACGGACAAATTGGTCCTGGCGGCGACGCGCACGATGGCAGGGATGCCGACACCGACACCGGCGCTGGTCTCGGCGCAGACGACCTCAGAGGCCACCTCGTGGCGCGGCGATGAGGTGGGAGCTCCAGGCAGCGCTGACGCCAAAGTGGCCGACGGCCTCGCTCACTGACCGGAAGAGGACCGAGGTGTCGACCTCCACCCTGCCCTCGCCGTCACTGAGCGGAGTTTGGTCTCGCGCCTCTCCGACGGCATTCACAATATTTCCCTTCCCCTGTTCTTCCCCAAAACCGGCCACCTCCACCCTTCCCCTGTTCTTTTCTAACTCCAGCCGCCGCCACCCTTCCCCTATTCTTTTCTAACTCTGGCTGCGGCACATGAAGCTTCTGCGGGTGCAACGCACAGAAGGAGCGTAGGACGCTACGGCAGAGCTTCCCACGAAATCTGCCGCAGCAGATCGCAGATGGGCGGATTGAGGATGATCTCCCACGCGCGGCAGATCTCCGTCCTGGTTTGGCAGGTTGAGCTGGTTTCTAAACCAGTCGAACAAAACCTGTTACTTAGTTTGACGGGTTCAAGTGGGAAACCAGCGAAACCGCCTAAACCCGTGATACTGGTTTGTTCTGAGTCGGGTTGAGCGGTTTGCAATCAAACCGTGTTCAGAGCTACTAATGCTGAAGATCGAATCCAGATCAATGCAACTACCATTATAGCTTCTAGTTGCAACCAGCATTTTACACAAAGCGAGTTATGACTTGTGACTAGTCCTTGCTGGACAGCAAAAACAAATAGCCATCAAGGTGGTCCACAGAGGCAATCCTTAGAAGCAGAGCAGTACAGACAATATCCTAGCTGGCTATCCAGAAATTCTAGCACAGCGCGGTAGGCCATGGCCAGCTACTATAAATTTACTAAAATTGAGAATTTACACTTAATTATCATCAGCTTTAATAAAATACTGTGAAATATTTTTGTCTACAAAGAACATATTGAAAAAAAGTAGAACACCACACAAACCGGCAGCACTTTGACACCATAAGCATGAATTGTTTGTAAGCCGTGCGGTAATAACTGCAGCTTGCTAGCTTTTCCAGCAACTGGCCAGTTTGCATCGCAAGTCTATTCTATCTTTGACCTTTTGAAGTTTAGTTGAAGAAGAAACATTTTGGTATTCTGTAGGGTGAAGGAGCAAATTTGGAGGGGCGATAAATAGGGCTGTAAACCACTGCTGAGTTGTAACGAAAGTTCCATTATTAACAGAAAGAAATACTCCCTCCGTCTCCTTTTGCTGGGCGCATTTGCCCAAGAGATTTTTCTCCTTTTTTTGGGTGTATTTCAGTTCAGAGCCTCAGGCAATGGACAGGACTGTTTCGGCTGGAAATCATCATTAAGTTTGCATGTTGCATGGATTAGCTGGCTTGCGTTTGCATCTCGCTTGAGTAAGCATATAGATGGAGGCATCAGAACTTGATTACAGCCGGAGTAATTAGTAAAACCAGCGGTGTTTGGTTTGCGCCATAAGCCGGAGGTAATGCGCCCAACATAAAGAGACGGAAGGGTTTTTGTTCAATATCAGATTCAAGGTTTCAAGATGTAAATATCAGCAAATGTTTGTCTATAAAAAGCGACTTCAAACACTGAATGGTATAGCCGTATAGGAACGCCAGTAGAGTTTCCACGTGTTTTCTAGGCTAAAATGACCTTCTAAGAGGGGCTTCTGCATTCAACTTTCTGCATTAAACACTCATAGAGTTGTTTTGCACAAATGGACTTCCAAATATGGGGCTCTACCGGCTCTACTAATGTCACCTGATTAATATCAGTAAGTTTACACGTGTGACATCCACCATGGATGATAAATGACATACGCGTTAGAAAACTACCATTCAGTGTAGTTTCTCAAAACTGCTCTAAGTGATGGAAGCGTAATCCTTCAGAACTATCATGTTGGCAAGGCCGAAGCGTCATCCAAACTAATAACTAGCGACAGCAAAGTATTGAAATTCTGATCAGAGTCAGACACATGGTGCCGCAGAGCACGATCTAATAGGTCATGAATTTCATAGAAAAAAATCACCCGATCAACTAGTACCCGTCTCCAATCTTATCAGGCTCACAAAACACAATAACGGAATTGTAGTAGCGCTTTCTCAATCCCCAGCCCCGTCCTCTAACCAGATCTCCCAGTAACCTCGACCACCACTACCCCCGAACCCATCCGCACCCAAAAGCAGATCGAGAGAGCGAACCTGTAGCGAACTGGGCGCAGATCCCGGCGGCAGCGAGGAGGAACACGATGGCCGGGGCCGGCCTGGATCCGCCCCTCATCTCCACCCTTCAGGAATCACGACCGGCCGGCGCGCGCCGCTCCGCTCTGCTTCCTCCCTGGATCGCCGCGGCGCGGAGCGGGAGGTGGCTTAGGCCTTGGCGCCGCGATGCCGCTGCCGGTGGTGGTGGTGGTGGTGGTTCCGTGCGTTTGCCTGCGGCGGGCTGCCTTGCCAGTCTGGGTGGGCTTGGCGTTTGTACCGCTCGACTCGGGTTCGGGCGTCGGTCGGGACTTGGCCTCGAAGGCTCCGCTTCTCCGACCGGTGGGTGGTGGTCCTTTTCGGCGGCGTTGTATGGCTGCCGGTGGGGCCGTTAGCGACGCGGTTGCACATGTTCTGATCTTGATTAGAGAGAAGATTCGTAATAAACGGAGATACGTGAGTGACAACCTAACGCACTACTACGTAGCACTAGCATAACTGTCAAAGAGCATCCAAAATGCTGTGTTGTGTTCATGCTGATTGTACCATGTCTTTAAGCTAATGATGCAAGCAAGTATCTACGTCGAACTTTATTTCATTTGCTCTAGCGGCTTGAATGGATTTTAGAGTAAAATTTTTGTAAAACTACAGGTTGTTTGACAAAATTACATTATTAAGACGGCCAACCGACCCCACAGCCCGGCCCAGGCACGATCCATCTTATGTTACACGCGTCGGGTCGTGGTCGACGGCCCGGGTACGGTCCGGCCCACGACCGAGAAACGCGAAATGCCCCTTCCACACACCACCGTGCCGCGCCATGGCCGCTGCAGTGGGGTGCACGCACCCCAAGAGCGTTCTGAGCTCCCCATTTACTCCGCTACGCCAGCAATGGCAGCGGGAGCCCGGGGCCGCATTTACTCCTCCCCCATCCGCCCACCAACCAACTCCAAAACCCTTCTCCCCTTCCTTCTCCCCTCCTCCGCTATATACGCACACCGCACGCCACATTACCGGCCTGCACACACACTCACTGTCACTGTCACTGACCACTGCCCAGTGCTCAGCCTCTGCTCCTCCACCACCGCAGCCACCTAGCCAAGCAGGCCGGCCACCGCCCCGCACCACCAATCCAATGGCGGCATCCGCGGCCGTCGTCGTCCTGCTGCTGCTCGCCTCGGCGCTCGGCGGCGCGACGGCGCAGGCGTTCCCGCCGTGGAACGGCACGTTCCCGATCGGCCCCCGGCTTCGGCATGGGGAGCGGCGGCGCCGGGACGGCGGCGGCCGGGACGGGGCGTGCCGGCGATGTTCGTGTTCGGGGACTCGCTGACGGACAACGGCAACAACAACGACCTCACGTCGCTGGCCAAGGCCAACTACCTGCCCTACGGCATCGACTTCGCCGGCGGGCCGACCGGCCGCTTCTCCAACGGCTTCACCATGGTCGACGAGATAGGTACGCGCCTGGTGCATGTGCATCCATGTCCGTGCTTGCATGCATGCTACTTCTCTGATATCTCTGGTCCGGCCTGTGTTATCTGCAATCATGCTAGCAGCTTCTTGGCACCGTAGAACCTTGTTCATCTTCAGTTTCGACTGGTTCAAATGATATGTTACAGCTTTGTGGAAAATTAACTAAAGTAAGGTTCGGATGCAAGATGTCATACGTTAACTTATGGACACACTGGAGTAGTAAGGTTGGGGAATGGACTAATGGACATACTGAAAAAAAATTCTGGCTACTAGTTGTTACACGATGCATTTCTAGAGCAGTTGAGCTAGTGCAACATTGTTGTTTCCTAAAGTCCAAGCAAAGTACTATTACAGTTTTTCTCCCCATTAGAGTTCTAGTTCCAGTAATCCTAGAACAAAAGTATTTCTCGAGAACAAGTAGTGCATTCTAAACTGAGCTAATCATGCAATGAGCAGGGTTCAGAGTTCAGTTACTCTGCTTCAGTGAACTTAACAAAGAGTGTGTTCGTTGCATGGGGTCTAAACTTTAGAGGGTTTTTGTAACGAATATTGTAATTACAAATAAAGTTTAATTACAAAACTAATTTCAGGACTCCGCTCGAATTCGCGAGACGAATCTAATGAGAGTAATTAAGGTGTGATTAGAAGATAGTTACTGCAGCATCACTGTAGCAAAACATAGATTAATTAGGCTCATTAGATTCGTCTCGTGATTTAGAGGGAGGGTCATGACATAGGTTTTGTCATTAAATGAATAAAAATATTTTTAAATAGTAAGATTCTCTTTGATGTGACAGGTCTAAACTTTAGAGGAGGGTGCAACGAACGCGCTCAAAAAATTAAGATGTTCAAATTAATACTCTGAACATTGGTCACGCATGTGGTTTAATACTGTACGTGTACGTCTGAAGCAATTTCCTGAAATGATGATATTCCAAGGTTAGATTGTTTGGGAATACACGCGATTTCTGGGAACTATCTAGGCGCTTTAATTCATTGCAGCTGTACAATTGATTTACTATAAGAGTTCATTGCCTCAAAATGTTAGTAGCACCTCCTGTGTTACTCGAAGAGGCAAGGCGATTGATAATACAACCGAACTCCACAGAAAGCCTACTTGTTTAGAGTTCAGACCCAATGCTTGTTCTAGCTTGATTTAAGCATGCAGTGCAGTGCGTCTCTGGTCCACACTAATCTGAATTTACCCCCAAGCTAGTACTAGTAGTAGAACAATGTGATGAGGCTGCATCAGCACGGAGTAGACGACGCCTAGTCCTTGTCGCAGTAAATTGCCCCTACCGGCCTCTTCCCCTGCATGCGCACATGAAAGAGAGGGATTCACCAGTGGTAGGGTACTCATCTTTTTCCCGGGTGAAATAATGATGCTGCTCCCTCGCTATTGACTCTGTTCATGCGGTACAGACGACGTGTTGAATTCAGCGAGTCAATAGTGTACCGCAACCGTGTTGCATCAATGTTTCCATGTGACTCTAGGCTAGACGATGGCGCGTAGTAAATGCAGTGTGTGCTACAGAATGCGGCCTGATCGTACCCTCACCAAGAATCTACAAGATCTATGCAAATTAAGACCCAAATCTCCGTGATTCGTAGCACTAATTCTGTACGTAGATGATGATTTAATCGAAACAAGTTTCCTAAAAAGAATTAATCGAAGGAATGCTACGAATCAAAGCTGCGTGCTAACAAGGACAGTTTGTTTTCTGTTGTGTCGACTTCATTTCAGCCCAACTCCTGGGCCTGCCGCTGCTGCCGGCGAACCCGGAGGCGACGACGGCGGACGCGGCCCTCCACGGCGTGAACTACGCCTCCGCCGCGGCCGGGATCCTGGACAACACGGGGCAGAACTTCGTGGGGCGCATCCCGTTCAACCAGCAGATCAAGAACTTCGAGAAGACGCTGGACCTGCTGACGCCCAAGCTGGGCGGCGCCGGGAAGCTGGCGTCGTCGCTGGCGCGCAGCATCTTCTACGTGGGCATGGGCAGCAACGACTACCTCAACAACTATCTCATGCCCAACTACAACACCCGCAACGAGTACAACGGCGACCAGTACTCCACGCTGCTCGTCCAGCAGTACGCCAAGCAGCTCAACGTCCGTTACCTGACCTCGATCGATCTACGCGAAGTTTCGTGCTTGATGATCCTTCACCGCGCCATTGTTTCTGACGAGCAGTCTGTCTCTTGTGTGTGACTTGTGGCTGTGCAGAGCTTGTACAACCTGGGCGCCCGCAAGTTCGTGATCGCCGGGGTGGGGTCGATGGCGTGCATCCCCAACATGCGCGCGCGGAGCCCGCGGAACCTGTGCTCGCCGGACGTGGACGACCTCATCATCCCCTTCAACAACAAGGTGAAGGCCATGGTGAACAGCCTCAACGCCAACCGCCCGCGCGCCAAGTTCATCTACGTCGACAACTACGCCATGATCGCCGAGGTCCTCCGCAACCCGTGGTCCTACGGTGCGTGATCGATCCCATCGTTTGTTTGATGATCGCTGCGCATTCACATGGCACCATATGGTTTCACTTACTGATCGATCGGTACGGTGGATGGATGGATGCAGGGTTCAACGTGGTGGACCGCGGGTGCTGCGGCATCGGGAGGAACCGGGGCATGATCACCTGCCTGCCGTTCCTGCGCCCGTGCCTCAACCGGAACGGCTACATCTTCTGGGACGCCTTCCACCCCACGGAGCGGGTCAACGTGCTGCTCGGCAGGTCCGCCTTCAACGGCGGCAGCGACATCGTCTACCCCATGAACATCCAGCAGCTCGCCGCATGGCAGCCGTAGGCGACGACTTGAGCAGAGAGTGTCCGTCGAGATGCAACTGTTTTGTTTTGCAGCAGTAGTGTGCGCGTGGTACTAGTGTGTGGGTTGGGTATGCAGCGGTAGGAGGAAGCTGAACCGAGTTATGGTGTGTGTGTCCGGTGTCCTGTTTGGAGTAGAGTCGTGTCTGACGTTTTTTGTTCATCAGTCTTCAGTAGTACCTGTACCGGATCAGGGAGATCAGCGAATTAGTGTGGTTGTCTTCAGTGTATCTATCGGTTTAATGTTAAAGCAGTACGTTAATTTGATCGTGTTGTTGATACTTGTATTTGTGTGCAGATATCACACTCGCTAGGACTTCAATTTATTTTTCCTTTTCAGCACTTGATGAGGGTGAGGGAACATTTGGAGCACACGAACGATAGCATAATTTCATAATAACGGCAGTTCAGTTCTAGCGGCGATATTGGGTCGAATCATGTATGAAATCTGCTATTGCTTTCAACAAGCAGGCGAAAAGAAGTTCTGCCGTCAAGAATTTGTCCCCTGTTCGAGGACCCGGAACTATCATGTTTATATAGTTACTTGCTGGATGACGATCAAATAGCTCCCGTAGCTCAGTTGGTTAGAGCGTTGGTCTTATGAGCCGAAGGTCGCGGGTTCGAGCCCCGCCGAGAGCACCTTTTTGTTATTTAGCAGCCAGGATTTCTGTTTAGTGATTAAGATGTTTATTTTTGGAATTAAAAAATTCCTGTTTTGGTCATCTAACTCTTACCTCGGTTTATAAAAATAATAATCTCTCAATTCGAAGTGTCATATACATGGAATTAAAACATTCTTGTTTTGGTCATCTAACTCTTACCTCGGTTTATAAAAATAATAATATCTCAATTCGAAGTGTCAGATACAAATAGTCCATCTTTACTGTGCGTTAGTGATTATTTACACAGTCGTTGTAGCCAATCGGCAAAGCCTAAGCTGCACCAAAAGCTAAGTACAAAAAAAAAAAAAAGAATGCTTGGAACTTTTTTTCAATTACACAGCACAACTCAAACACTCACAACACACAAACACTCACATCTATAAGGAGGTGTTCCTTCTTAGGTGACTAAGCCAAACTTTATCTCTATTATACACGTATATACGCGAACTTTACCTCTATGAGCATCTTCGAAGACTGAACCAACAAATTTTTAAGATTGACAAAGTCACCGCTGAGCACAAGCGTTTCGCTGGATAGCCACGTCGCCTACCTGCTGAAAGCACAACACCGCTAAATCCTACAAAATTCGCTCTCATAACTTAGGATGCTATTGCGGTTTTTTAACCAACTAGACTACCATGCCTTTTCATTATGAATGCTTGGACTTAGTCACATCACAATACCGAAAGAGATATCTACCACGTCAAAAGTAACTTGGATGGGTCAAAAGACTCAACCATATGGGTGGTCAAACCAGAGCAAATATGAAAGGATCAAAGTTTAAATTTATTTATTTATTCTTTTTGTTGTTAATAGGTAACGATTTTACCATTCGCCAAAAATAACTATTTTCATAAGGTCAAATTACATCAAATTGGTAGGCATATCAGATATAAATTTAACTTTTTTTTGAAACAGAGGAAACACTCACGTACATGTGTGAGTACTCATATATGTAAATACACACACCAACACACACACACACACACACACACACACACACACATATCCTACTTCTATGAGTGCCAACGAGAGATGTCGGCTTATCTTGAGATTCACAAAGCCATTGTAAATGCCTCAATGTCGATTAGACGTCGACTCTCACCGAAAGTATAGTTAGCGGTAAATGTAACATTTGCGCTGAGTTTATGACTTGAATCATATTGGGTTGGTTCCTCCACCACCACCATAATGTTTTTCTTTTCTTTTTTTTTTTGCGAGGGCACCAACGTAAACTATTAACTTACACATTTGCCCTCTAAAGTAATAACTTGAAATATTTCCTTGTATGCCACTTTAAAAACTTTTAATACCTTACATGTCATCATTGTCTTAGTGACATGTGGGATTGGATGTGTCAATGACATGTGGGTCAGGATGGCATACAAGAGGTTTTAGTTCAAGCCAATAACATACGAGTAAGTTTTCTAATAACTTGTATTAACTCATGTTGATTACAACCAAAGAAAATGAAAACATTTGTTACTACAGCTACATGCAATTCGACTTGTGCAATTAAATTGTTCTGTGAGTTGGTCAGGACTCAGGGGCATATGTTTTTAGATATAAAGGCCGCAGCTTGCTCCTCTTTTATCGTGTTTCCGCCGCCTGATTAGCATCTACCCTTCTACAGAAAGCAGAGCGCTACACAAATGCGCCAAACAGAACAATTCTACACAAAGCTCGCTCCATTTTCCGCTGATCACTTAGCAACTTATTCCATGATTTCTAGAGCGATCACAATCTCTTCATTCTCCCAGATCTTCAAACGCTTTGAATTTGTAGGGGGCCTTAAAGAGTGTGCTCTAGAAAAATAGATCTACCTTGTCATACTCTCCAGGCTGCCATCCTTGTGAGGTGGGAGCTATGATTTTGCCACTTTGAGGGCACATTGAACCAGCACCTTGATGCTCCTCCAATTCTGCTCACGGAAGACAAAGTCATTTCTTGTCAGCCATAGTGCCCGCAACAGATATGCTGAAATGATATTGACACTATCAACTTGTTCACACAACTATCAGCCACACGCTCATAGTTATCACGTATTTCTATCCTCAAGAACTCAAAAGTAAAAGATCAACACCATTTAGGAAACAAATGATTACTGGACTCATTCTATGAGCAGGATCTACATTGAATAGGTTTATAAATCCCTCTCTTCAAGAGGTTATCAACTGTTACTAGTTTGTTATGGTAAAATAACCAAAGAAATAATTGGACTCTAGGAGGGACTTTGATATCCCTAGGGTATATGTCCCCTTTGCAAAAGTAAATTTTCTTTTTACAAAACACAGAAGCACTTTTCTTGCTAGCGGAATCCGCTTTCATGGTCCCAATCACTCACCCGGAGCGGGTTATTTGCCTCAGCACCACTCCTAAAGGAGGGAAGCTCTAAAACACCCTTAGTGAAGATGGAAGCTCCCAATGCCACTATGGATCACCCCCCTCATTCCAACATACCAACAAGCTGGCCCTAAGACCGTGTTGCCCCTGCCCTTTTTCTGCATCAAACGAGAACCCCTGAGCGAGCGAAATCGAATTGAATCGAATCGGGAAAACAAAACCGCATCTGGGCGGCGCGGTGGAGATGAAGCGCGGCCAGGCGAGCTATGCATCCTGGCGGGCAGGGTTGCGCCTCGACGGCGAGGATGAACCCATCCGACGCCGCCTTGCGGAAGAGGAGCTCCATGACGGGCATGTTCGATGCGAAGAGCCCCGTGGCACCCATCGTGACGACGTAGCCGACTAAGTAGTGCGCCTTGCCGCCGCTGCCGCCGCTCTCGGTGCTCTTGTCGGAGTTCCCTAAGCGCAGGACGAGGAGCACAGAGCATATGGTGAGGAGCACGACGACGTTGAGGTTGACGAAGGTGAGCGGGTGGCGGACGATGGCGGCGGCTAGGACGAGCGTGAAGGCGAGCTGCGTCGACAGCAGCAGCGACGACGTCGACACCGCCAGGAGCAACATGCTGTAGGAGGATGCTCATATGCCTGCCTCGCTTCGCCATCGCCGCCGGTTGCCGGGAGCGCGCAGGCAGGCGCGCGTGCAGGGGAGCGAGCAGGGCAGGTTAGGGCGCTGTCGGCTCCAGCAGGGGCAAAATGGTCACAAATTTGGTCAGTTTTAGGCTGAAATGAAGG
Organism: Eragrostis nindensis; assembly: GCA_012490785.1. Taxonomy (NCBI): domain Eukaryota; kingdom Viridiplantae; phylum Streptophyta; class Magnoliopsida; order Poales; family Poaceae; genus Eragrostis; species Eragrostis nindensis. The sequence goes on along the minus strand of JAAXCT010001411.1, from coordinate 83,431 downwards.
TTTTGGCATTGAAGAATGATAATACATGTTAGTAATGGCATTGAAAAGCTTCCCTCTTTACTATTGATTTTTTTGAGCTTCCACTCCTTACTCAGTGGTGTACCCACTCGGAGCAAGATAGCCTGCAGAACACGGAAGGCGCCTTCCTTGCTAGCGGAATCCGCCTTCACGGTCCCAACATCCTCGTGCTGCATCAGTCCATCAGAGCTATCCCGCTGGGGTAGATAGCCTCGCGCTCGTTCGTGCGGTTCCACGGCGCTTCTCCGTTCTCCCGTCTCCCACCCCGTCCCCGCCCCAGGTAGGAGTTGCACCAGAGGGGACCTCCGACATGTGGGCCCTCAACAACGTGAAGGCCGGCGGGCCGTGCCTCACGCCGCCCCGCCCGGCGCCGCTCTCCCTCGCGTCGCCGGCGGCGGGGCGGAGGTTCTGGAGGCGCGGCCCCGCCGGGGCGCCTCTGGTGGCGGTGCGCGCGTCGTCTGGGAGCGGGAGGAAGGACGTCCCCGGCGGCGGGGGCGACGGCGAGGAAGCCGAGATCAAGGCCTCTTCGTCCGGTGAGACTCATTCCCGTGGGCACTGCTTGCTGCGAATCGCCTTGATTGGGGTCGGAAAAAGGGGGAATAGTCGAACGATTTCGATGTGGAATAAGTGTTTTAGCCTTTTGACGGATTCGTTTCGGTGCGGTTGATGTGCGATTGAATGTTGGAGCGTTAGGTTATCCATGGGATTGTGACAGATGATTGTGTGATTGTACCATTTAGGTGGATTTTCAGCACTTCCCTAGGTGGTGTTTGGCAATCGGGAAATGTGGGGTGGGATAGGGATAGGGTTCGTTATTCAATTGAATATGTTTGAACGTTTGATGCCTTAAAAGCTTCATTAGAATATAGTAAGAAAATACATTCGGATCCAGATGGATTGTTCTATTCTTTGATGTTGCGGTTACACCCTTTCACATGTATTTGAGTAAAGAAAGAATAACAGTGCATGGACTATAACGATTCACAGACCTTCTGCCTAATTGATGGGTTGTTTCAAATACAGGGAGCGGTGATGCCGATGCATCTACCCCAGTGGGAGATAGCTCTGATGGACTGAAGGAATCACATGACGAAGCTAAATCAAGTGAGCAGATTGGTATTTCTAATAGCAATTACTGGCGAGACGTCAGGGCAAGCCTAGTGCGTCGGGAAAAGGTGAGGTGCATCTATTCTTGATTACAATTAGCAGTGTTCATAACTTCCCTTTAGGATCAAAGGGTTGCCAACCAATTACATGCATATGTCATCCATAGATTTATGATTTCACTCCCTAATATGGGTTGGTCGAGTTGTCTGCTAAGAAAATTGCTAACAGCATATTGAGCTTCGCTAGTTTCATTGATCTTGTGAAACTTCAGTCTGGGTAGATGTGTATATTGACATATGTTACACCTTCTGCTATGCTCTAGACTCCAGGAGAAGTTTAAGCGCTCAACTTTTAACATTAGAGCATGCCATAAGAATATACTTCAAATTTACTAGGGTGTTCTTATGTTGAATTTTGTATCTTTACCATACATAAAAAACAGAGTTGGTGGTGAATGGTTGGTCTGGCATCACCCAGCCCGCGCCAACAGGTGGGCCTGCACCCACCCGTGCCCCTACGCTTCCTCCTCATCCCGTTCCTGTCCCCAACCACCTGCGCTCGGTCTTGGATTCCATGGCAGCACCACTCGTCGGAGCCGCGCAGTAAGGCAGAACACCCTACGCCCCACCGCCTCGACCACACACCTCCTCGGTCTCCTCTCTCGCGTCGCGGCTCAGCGATATTGGCCTCAGCCCCAGCCCACACAAGCTCACCCCGGCCTTGCCTGCTTCCCGTCCTGGTCGTTGCGCCCGCGATCGCAACAACAACAACAACAACAACAACAAAGCCTTTTTATCCCAAGCAAGTTGAGGTAGGCTAGAGATGAAACCTGCAGGAACCAACAAGAGAGGCAAAACCAACCAAAACGAGAAAAGGGCAAAACAGGATAAAAGAGAAAGAAGAGAGAAAAAAAGAAAAAAAGAGTGAAAGAAAAAAGAAAAAAGAAAAAAGAAAGCTTCTGCTGTTGCTACTTCTGCAGGGGAGCATGGTCGGCCACTGCAGGATGCTTTTAATTGAATGGAAAACTAGGATATCTGCGAGGGGGACCAGGGGAGGGGCAGTACGGAAACTGAACTTCACAGCAGGGGCGAGATCCACCATCAGTGGTGGTGGATTTGATTTTGATGGAAGCACTCTGAGAGAGAATGGCGCGGCCAAGAGATAGTTTGCTATCGGCACCCAGGATACACAAGTTGTTGCAACCATGAGATAGTTTTGCTTTTCTAGCATTTGAAGCGTGAAAGTCGTCCGCTAAAAACTTGGTTCCAATGAATATTTAAGGTACCAGCCTCTATAAAATACAATTCTAATTTTACCAAGACCACAATTATTGGTTTGCATGATTAGTACATCAAAATTAAGAAAGTTTGTAGGGGATATTTAAAGTAATTATGCGCCGGAATGTGAGTTTGAAAAGGATACATTTATGCTGTATAATACATACATGTGACTTACTATTCTCTCTACAAAAGCATCAAAGGGACACATCAAATGGTATAGATGATTTTTCAAATATAACAATCAACAGAATCTATTTGCATGAAAAATTACATTTAAAGGCCATAGCAACTCACGGGCACATCGGCTAGTTGGTGTTCAAATGGAAGGGTACAAAGTCCAAACAGTCATATTCTAAAGAAGAATAACAAAGCTAACAAGTTGATCTTTTGTTCTGGTGGTTGCTATGGGTTCAATATTTTCATCACATGAGCTGTTGTTTTACATCAGTGTTAAATCAATTTTGTAGGTGAGCTTCATGTGATTTTCATTTCTTTCCAGCTAATTGAATTCTTTCTTTGAATCAGGAACTGTTTGTTGATCCAAGTGCTCCGTCAGAATCGAAGACATCAAAAGGAGATCCAGCACACCAGCTTCCTCAAAAGTGGGCACATGCTATTAGCATGCCCGAGGCAGGGTGTGTCTTGGTTGCTACTGAGGCGCTTGATGATGATAGTATCTTTGAAAGAACCGTCATCTTCCTCCTCAGGCTTGGATCAAGAGGTACCTTAGATGGCCCATTCGGAGTCATCCTGAATCGGCCACTATACACAAAGATCAAGCATGTGAATCCAGCCTTCCAAGACCAGGCAACCCCTTTTGGCGACTCCCCCCTCTTCTTTGGAGGCCCTGTTGACATGAGCATGTTCTTGGTTAAGACCAATGACCAAAACAAATCTCGTCTCAAGGGGTTTGAGGAGGTGATACCAGGCATCTGCTACGGCTTCCGGACTGACCTGGAAAAGGCTGCTGTTCTGATGAAGAGTGATGCGATCAGGACCCAGGACCTAAGGTTCTTTGTCGGGCATGCGGCTTGGGACTACGAACAGCTGTTAGGAGAGATCAGGGCGGGATTTTGGGCAGTCGCTTCTTGCAGCACGGAGCTGATCAGTGACGCGTTGACAGGGGATCCTTCTTGCCTATGGACTGAGATACTGCAGCTGATGGGAGGGCAGTACTCAGAGCTCAGCCAGAAACCAAAGGAAGACAATACATAGATTGTGATCATTTGAGACTTTCACACAACTAAAGTTGTGGTCAAGTTTGTACATAATTGAGTAGTGTCATTTACATGTTACTCTAGCTTTATGTTTAGTAACTGTCTTGCTCTGTTCCTACTGAAATAAGATCTACTAGAAAGTTGTATATACCTGAAATAATTGGAGCTTTAGCTGAAGAATTATTGACCCAGGAATTTGCAGGTAACTTGCAGTTCGTCAACTTTTGAATAATGTTAATCTGAGTAGGGCTTATACAGCTTATATTTTTCACTGAACAAACTGTTTCTGGCGAGACGAAACTGGTTCTCTTGTGTCAAACAAGCCGTACTGGTACAAGGGATCTCAATTGAACCCGGGTCAAGATCCAAGCCGTACTGGTACAACACATTTTTTTTTCCATTCAATAAATAGGAAACCATGTGTGCGAGCAGGCTACGTTCCCGATCTCCCGTTATGTCTATTTTGTTCAGTATGGAAGCAGCAAGACCATCGTCTCAACAATGAAGAATGAGATCTGTGAGACTGACTATTATGCAGTGAATGTAATGTTATGTTAATCATGGAAGAATGGTACATCACAGATCTCATTCTTCATTGTACTTATGCACTGATGGTCAAAGTGCATAATAGTCAGTCTCACAGACCCGGGTCAAGATACAAGCCGTACTGATGGAAGTTAATAATGGAATTCCTGATAATATCACTATCTCAAGTGCCCTTACTGCTTGTACTTATTTACAGGGTACATTGTATTTGCAAACGAACTTCGTGAAATGTATTCCAAGATAAAGCACATTGATAAGAACTTAACATTACATTACGTTAAAGGAGTTGTCTTCATTTCTTACAGATGTTGAATTGCATTCACAGATTATAGAGTTAAATATTCAGAAGACAAAGAGGTTGAAGATCTCTCTTCATCTGGTAGCCACTTCAGTTCATAGACTAAGCAATCGCAGGATCACGCGACAGATTTTCTCATCTCCTGCATGAATTTTTCTTTCAGTGTGCGCTATCAAGTTAATAAAGCCACGCAAATTTTGTTTCAGATATTACCTTGCTTTTTCTGCTTGGTTATTCTTCGTCCGCATTTGCTAGCGCAAGCAAAGCGTTTGCTACATCACGCGGGATCGCGTTCATCGTCGAAGTACGCTGTATAACAAAATTTAATCAGGCTGCTAAAATAGTTAAAACATCAGTAGACATTAAACGACAGGACAAACCTTGCGCCTTGGAATAGGTCCCTCCAGTGCGTCAAAACGTTTCACAGCTCTGTCGTCCTTCTTGGCACTCTGAGTGTCATGTAATGTAGTACTAGTGATTAACCGGATTAGGGACACAAGCTGGTGACAGGGTTTGTATTAATGAAAAAAAGAAAGGGTGTACCTCTTCGAGTAAATGGTTGTACATCTTTTCGTACTCGCATGGTAACCTCTTGGGGTACTTCTCCAGTTCCATCCTGTCACCGACTTCATCCCAAAGAGTTTTGGGGTCTCCATTACGTTCAGCAAGTGCAGAAAATGCCCCATCCAGTTCCTTACGGACGGTAAACATCCTATTAATCTCTTCTTTGGTGCATGGCATGTTTGCAGTGTTCTGGATCGTCGTCATTCTCTCAGTGCCTGGTTCCTTCTTCGCGTAAACGCTGCCAGATGCTGCAAACATAAGTCCTGGTTAGCTTGAACCTAATAGAGGGATAGGGCACCAGATGTATATGATAGAGTTTAAAATATTTTTCTTATAACTCTTTACAAACAGTCATAGAGATAACTGTGAACAACAGTCAAGTTGGACATTTCACACGACTTTTCAGATGGTGCTTTGAAAATTTCACACGACAAAGCAGCCGATGCTATTTCTCAAGTTGGACATTGTGTTGTGGTCCTATGTGCTAGAGCTAATGGAGCAATTGGGTTTAGGACAGAGATGGAGAAATATCATCTCCATTGTTTGGGGGATAACCAGCTACATAATTTTACTCAACGGAGCACCGGGAGCACCAATCAAACATCGAACAGGGCTGAGGCAAGGGGATCCATTGTCACCGATGTTGTTCATACTAGCAATGGATCCACTCCAAAAGATCCTAGCTAGAGCCACGGAAATGGGGGTGCTATCCCCGATTGGCAACCATACAGTGAGATTAAGGACAAGCCTTTATGCAGATGCTACTGCTTTCTTTGTACAGCCAAGTAAGGAAGAGATTTTCAACCTCCAGCACATTCTCCAATGGTTCGGAGATGTTACAGGACTATACACAAATCTACAGAAGAGTGAAGCCGTGCCCATAGCTTGTAACAACATGGATATAGAAGACATCTTGAGTGCCTTCCCGGGGAAAAGATCAAACCTGCCATGCACATACCTCGTACTGCCGCTACATTGCAGAAAACTAACAAAGGCGCAGGTACAGCCCCTGCTGGACAAACTCAGTCTAACTATCCCTGTTACACCGTTGGATAAGATAATTTTCACCAAAATCCCTTTACTCCATCATACAAGCTGGACCAAGAACTCAAGAACACCTATAATCCTTGAAAAGCGAGAATTGCACCACGAACTCTAGACAATCCGAGGGGGAAGACAACGAAACATGAAGCGAAGCTTTAGATAGGGGAAGGGACATCGTTACCGCGTTTCACGATCTCCCCTGGCAAGAGACGCCTGATCTTGTTAGCTTCCATGGGGAAGAACGAGCGGACGTTCTTGATCGTTTACTTGCCGCTGAGGTCGAGAGCAGCTTGACAAAAGTGAAGGAGAAAGTGCTCTTTGTTAGTGAGGGAGAGGTTTGTCCATGGGATTGCCACCAGTGACATTTCCGAATTTGGAGGGTACGTATGCTTTTCGTGTTTGCCTTGCCTTGTGCAAAACAGGGTATGTTCGGGCCAATTTTTTCAAAGGCCAATCAAGCCAAATTCAGAAATTTGCTTTGCACCGTGTTTGATGTACGCAACACGAGAACTTTTCGGTGCATGTACGTGGCGTCGACGATCCCGTTCCAGGGCCTGGCCTACCTCGCCACCGGCCAGGCCAGGGAGGGCGCCGCGTTCAGCCTGCTTGGCGTCCTCCGGCTCTGGCGTCTCCGCAAGGTCAAGCAGTTCTTCACCAGGCTCGAGAAGGACATCAGGTTCAGCTACTTCTGGATCCGCTCTGCGTGTCTCGTCGCGGTAACTTAACTACCAACCCAGAGAGACTCGTTGTCGAGTCGATCAGCGATTGCAAATGGCTGAACCAACTGTTGTGCTCATCATCGATCTGCAGGTGGCTCTGTTCCTGGTGCACTGCGCGGGGTGCCTGTACTACCTGATCGCGGACCGGTACCCGAACCGGGACAAGACGTGGATCGGCGCGGCGATCCCCAACTTCCGGAGGCGAGCCTGCGGATCCGGTACATCTCCGCCGTGTACTGGTCCATCACCACCATGACCACCGTCGGGTACGGCGACCTGCACGCCCAGAACACCGTCGAGATGCTATTCAACATATTCTACATGCTCTTCAACCTCGGCCTCACCGCATACCTCATCGGCAACATGACCAACCTCGTCGTCGAGGGCGCGCGCCGCACCATGGAGTTCGTAAGCATTACGAGCTGCCTTGTTTGTAACTTTGTGTGTGCCTCTTGGCATTGCACCTGAAGATTATTGACACGATTATTGACTGGCGTTTGCGTGCAGAGGAACAGCATCAGGGCCGCGTCGAGCTTCGTGGGCCGGAACCACCTGCCGCCGCGGCTGAAGCAGCAGATACTGCCCTACACGTGCCTCAAGTTCAGGGCGGTGTCTCGAAAGAAGTGCTCCTTTGCCTGGTCACGAAGTTGAAGCCGGAGTACATACCGCTGAGGGAGGACGTGATCGTGCAGAACGAGGCGCCGGACGACGTGTGCGTGGTCGTCTCCGGCGAGGTGGAGGTGATCTTCTTCCACGGCGACGGCGAGCAGGTGGTGGCGACGCTGGGGACCGGGGAGATCTTCGGCGAGGTGAGCGCGTTGAGCGACCGGGCGCAGAGCTTCACGTTCCGGACAAGGACGCTGAGCCAGCTGCTGCGGCTGAAGCAGGCCACGCTCAAGGAGGCCATGCAGAGCAGGCCCGAGGACAGCGTCGTCATCATCAGGAACTTCCTCAAGGTGAGGGAGACTACTCAGTCCGTCAGTCACGGTCACACAGTTCTCCGACAGACCGGAACACGTTCTGTGATGGTGACAACTGAAACGCTCGTCTGTTTGTTGCTCGCAGCATCAAATCGAGATGCACGACATGAAAGTTGAAGATTTGCTGGGTGAGAACGCCGGCGAGCACGACGATAGCAATCTGCTGACGGTCGCCGCGATGGGGAACAGCGGCTTCCTCGAGGACCTCCTCAGGGCAGGGATGGATCCTGACGTCGGTGACGCCAAGGGCAGAACTGCGATGGTAAGTGAACACAAAGAATCGAAAGTCATTTCGTTTCGTCCTCTATGCGGGCCGTGCGGCTGATGTGGACTCCTCTGCTCTTACCAATGCCACTCACACAGCACATCGCGGCGTCCAAGGGGTACGAGGACTGCGTGCTGGTGCTGCTCAAGCACGCGTGCAACGTGAACATCAAAGGTGATCACCGATCACTACTCGTAACCTGCAACATGCAGCACGCATCTCGAACCGTCGTCAGGAACGCTAATTTGTTTATGTGCTCTCTGATATGATCGATGGCGTTGCTGCAGACGCGCAGGGCAACACGGCGCTGTGGAACGCCATCGCGGCGAGGCACCACAAGATCTTCAACATCCTGTACCACTTCGCGCGCGTCTCCGCCTCGCACGCCGGCGGCGACCTCCTCTGCCTCGCCGCGCGCCGCGGCGACGTGGACGCGCTCCGGGAGCTCCTCAAGCACGGCCTCGACGTCGACTCGGAGGAGCACGACGGCGCCACCGCCCTGCGTGCCGCCATGTCCGCGGGCCACGCCGACGCGGCCAGGTTCCTCATCATGAACGGCGCCAGCGTCGACAGGGCCAACCTCGACGACGGCGGCGGCGACGGCGCGCCGCTATCGCCGGACGAGCTGCGCGAGCTCCTGCAGAAGCGGGAGGTCGGCCACCAGATCACGATCCACGACACGCCGGCGGTGGACCGGGACGGCGGCTCGTCGGGGAACGGCCGTCAAGGGAGGTTAGTTCGCACGAAATCGAACAGCGCACGTTGCCTTCGGGTGAGCATATACAAGGGCCATCCGTACTTGAGAAACCACAGCTCGGAAGCCGGCAAGCTGATCAATCTGCCCGGCACGATGCAAGAGTTCAAAGCCATCATCGGTAAGGCGCACAAACCTTTTTTTTTTTTGGGTGTGTGTGTGTGTGTGTTGGGTTGGGGGGGGGGGGGGGGGGGGGGGGGGGGGGGGGGGGTGCTTGTGCTTCAATCGCATAGTAATCAGCAGTTTGTAGGGCAAACTGAACAATGTTGTTGTGCTCCCTTTCTTTGATCTTCAGGTGTTGATGCGGAGAATGCGCATATCGTGAACGACGAAGGAGCAGAGATCGACATGATCGACGTGATCCGGGACAACAACAAGCTGTTCGTAGTCACCGAAGAGCATCTGAGGCGGTTGGCGTCAATGGAATCGAGGTCAATTCCAACACATCATAGCACTTGAAGATTCTAGTAGTATTTCAGTACAGTATGTTCCAAGGCAGGGAGCGGCTGTGTTTGTTGAATAACCGAGTTTTCACCATGACACCGACTCAGGGAACCTGACAAGTGTCACTCGAGTGATGCAGTGTCTCGGTTGACATTTGGATGCTACATTGAGCACAAGGTTGTATTTTTTTTTTTTTTTTGATCTTAGCACAAGGTTGTATTGATCGACGTATAGGGTGTTTAGCTTGTGGGACGAGTGAATGAGTACATCTTAGAGACCGAAGGGTGCATCAATGGTTCATCCTATGAAATTTGGATCACAGTATGATACGTCCATCATTCTAAACGAACCGTGTTCGTTTACAGCTTATCTCACTTTTTGATTACTGCACAAACTATCATTTAAAGTTAGCCCGCAACAGGGCCACACGTAAAGACAAGATCCTTTACCACTGCTTCAGCTTCAGTTTACTGTGGATGAAAATTATGATATATATATACCTCATCGGCTTTTTGATGCAGGAAAGCTGGCCTGAAACTGAGCTCACCATGCACACACTGAGCCGATGCAGATGCACAGGTGGGCACTGCGGAGTAAAACGAGTCATATTAAACCAGCTCATTCTATTGCCTTGCGAGTTGCGAGATTAGCTTCGTCGGCAAACTTTCTGAATCCTAAATGAAGGTTCCGATTTCTGAATATGAAAGACGAGCCGCTTCTGTTAATCTGTACGACTGTACCAACTTCAATGAAAAAGGATCAAATCGGCATCATAATATTGGAATCATGTACGAGTTTCTTAATTCGAGCCTCGAATGGATAAGGATTGCCCTGGCGTGATTTGGTTTGCATGGCTGAGCTGACTGAACCCTCACAAGTCTTTGGATCGTTCCGGCCATTCTGTATCTGGACGAGATGCTTTGGGTCTTGTTTAATGTTTACTTCTTCTTCTTTTTTATTTAAAAAGATCGTTTTTATCGCATTTTGCACATAGATCGCGTGATCTTATAGCAAGATGTTTGTGCTGTTGGGATCCGTAGTTTCATACGAACAAATCATCATACAGCAAACGGATATGGAACGTATACGAATTGCGTCTGCTTTTCTACTCAGGGTGCACGTCGTTTAAGGTACGAACTTTGGTGGCGCGTGTGGCCTCGGCACGCGCGCAGCGGTGCATCGCATCGCATCGCATCGCTTCCAGCTGCCCACCCACCTACACACGCGTCCCATGTGTTCTGCTACGCCCTATCATCTATCCCCTCACCCCTGTCCTTGACTCCTTGCTGCCTCCACTATAAAACCAAGAAAGAACGTTACATCATGCGCACACGCGCACCAAGGCCCGCCAAACACTCGATCCATCGCGCGCGCCCTGCCCTGCACGCCGGCCTGCGGCGGGAGGAGAACGATGGGGAGCAGCGGCGGCAGCAGCAAGTACTTCCTGCGCCAGCTGAGTTCCAGCGACTTCGGCGCCGCGCCGGAGTACCAGCCGCCGGAGGAGTGAGAGCCGGAGTGCGGCGGCGGGAGCCGTGCAAGTTCAGGAAGAAGGCGGTGGTCCAGGAAGAAGGCGCTCACCCACGTCGCCAACAAGGGCGACTTCCTCACCCTGCTCCACGTCCTGCCGCCGACCAGCGGCAGCGGCGGCCGTGCAAGTTCAGCGGAAGCCTCCGCGCTCGCCAACTCCCTCTGCAAGGCCTGCAAACCTGAGGTACATTTCTTCATTCACCCACAGCTTGTTGTAATTTGCCGCCTGTTCCAGCGTTTTGCGATCTGTACTTTTATTGCAGTGTTCAGATAGTTTCACTCTTAAACAGATAAGGTGACTTGGACAATTTTTTTCGTTTAAAAACTCTCAGTCCTACAGAGTTAGTAAGTGCATATTTGAGATATTCTACTATAGGACCTTCATTTGATTAAGTCTACAGATGTGTGTTTTGGAGTTCGTTTTAGGACCTTTAAGCTTATCCTGAGGTGTTTCACCAATGTGCATTATGACCTTAATTTGTACCAACAGCAACTTTCAAGATCAGAAAGTCACATACAGTGAGTCTAGGGGAAGAGTGCTAGTTTTACAGATTTAGCAAGTCAAAAGATTGCTTCTTTAATTAGTGCTTGCAGTGAAACTTTCTGTAGGGAATTGCATTTTTGTTCCATTGCTTTTCCTAGATCAAGTGCTTTTGGGTCTTGGGAAATATGGCGCTGGACGCAAGAGTTATGCTAGTAGGTGGGACTAGATCAGATCAGAAGAACATTCATGAAAAGAGGGAGGGTATCATAGCCAACCTTTTATTGATGGATCAAAAGAGGGAGAGTATCATAGCCAACCTTTTATTGATGGATCATGGCAGGCCTAAAGCTAACGAGAAGCTTTTTCTAAAAACTTGTGCACATCTCAAAGCAGCACAGTTTAGTTAAACGTCCTTTTAATCCCAGGGCTCGGTACTGCCCTGCCCTGTGCGGCCCGGCTCAGCCCAGACAGATCGATCCAATCGACGTTTGTCTTCTTCCTCCGTTCACCTGCCGACGGGACAACGGAAAAGGAACAAGGTTGTCGTCGTTTTTTCTGTACCACTCCTAATCCACACGAAGCCGATTTTGAGCGGCGTTGCGGTCTGACCCAACCGATGCCACCGCATAATCTTGTGGTTATCGTGAAACATTTTAAACGCTCCCGGCAGGGCTTCGCTACGTTTACAATCTGTCGTGCCACCTCAGCAAGAATAAAGTTTTCTCGTGTCAAGTTAGCATGAAAAAAAAAAAGATTTGTGGCTTCAAGTTTCTGCATTTGACTTCAAAATCACCAACAGATATCTGTGCTAAAGGGCAAGGACTGCTTGCAGTCAAAATGCACAAGAGAACAACTAGGTTTGATGCTCTGCAAGCAACGGCGTTAGCTGATAGTGCATCAATCAAAACAGACTGAGGAGAAGAATTGCCTGGCACAAATCGAAAAACATACAGATACAGGTGCTTCAATAAATGAACGGCAATGGAAACAAGCTGACAAGTTACTCGAAAACTGAAGAACAGCTCACCAGTACCGCTTAAAATTAGTTTGCTGCTGGGAAATTTGAAGGATGCATTGCAAATTGACCAACTGGCCTAGTTCGGGACCCAAAGGGTAAAGGTACCAGTGGCCTTTTCAGCGGTGATGAAATTGGGGTCAAGATTAAACGACACACTGGGCGGATGAATGGAACCGGGAATGGAACAAATCGATTGGAAAAACGATCGAAAGATGCACTGGCGCACGGCACAGTTGGCGGAAGAAAGGATGCCGGCGTCACGAAGAAAACTTTACTCACAGAAAAACAATGGAACTGGCATGGGGACAACAGTATTGCGGACGACTCCACCGTCGTCGGGAACAAAAGGCTTGTGGAACCGATGCAAATCAGGGAGCAATCCGACGTTGGAATCCGCGGATCCGCCGCCGGAACAGCCGGCCACCGCCGAAGCCGTAGACAGTAGACACCACCGTGCCGGATTAGCAGTACCCCTAAATTCTGGTCGGAAATCAGAACATTTGAAAAATGGGGGAGAAGCCGCTTCTTGCGAGAAGCTCCAACATCCATTCCATGGTTGACCAGGCGGGGTCCACCGTCGAAAAGATGCATGCCACGCCGCATATACAAGTGGGAATCAATTTCACGTGGAGGGAGGGGCCTGGTCATGGTGTGCGAGGAGCAAGGTTTTCAAACCGCGGTTAACCGGACCGGAAACCGGAAAAACCAGACTAACCGGTCCGGTCCGGTTAGCCCGGTTGGACGGTTTCCGTTTTTGAATTTGAAAAAATTTAGAAAATTTTGAAACAAAAAAATTGTAAAAAAACTAGATCTAATATGCGGCCCAATGGTGGAACAACTTCACAAAAAGACGAATGTTTGGTCGGTCAAAAAATTGATGCAATGTTGTAGCCTGGAAAAAGAAAAAAAAAGAAAAAAATGATGTTTATGTTGATGTATTGAAAAACTATGTCTAGGATTATGTCATCAAGTAATTTGTTGCACTATGTTTCCTTTATGTTGGACTTTAATGTTGCACGATGTAGATCAGTGCATGGGACATTTCATGTTTTGACTTATATGGTGGATTCATGTTGTGATATTCCTTGTCTATTTCATGCATCCTATTGTGTCAAATTGTGCCTAAGTATTTTGCAAATTTTTAGCAAAAGTCATGTCAATTTTTCTGATTTTTCCTGCCTTTTTTTCTATTTTGTCTCACATTTTTTCGGTTTCCGGTTTGCGCCTTCCGGTTAACTGGAAGATTCGTCCGGTTTCGCGGTGTTCGGTCCGGTTTACCGATTTTAGCTAAGTTTTTGAATTCAAAATTCGCAATTTGAATTTCGGGCCGGTTTCCGAGCGGTTTTCGGTTTCCGGTTTGTGCCTTCCGGTTAACCGGGGAAACCGTCCGGTTTACCGGTGAAACCGTTTGGTTTGGCAGGGCAGACTGAAGGTTTGAATTCAAAATTCGGAATTCGAATTTTGCTTTGGTTTTCGCTCGGTTTTACCGGTTTCCTGAAAAACCGGACAATGTGGTGACGTCCGGTCGCCGCGGTCTCAACGATTCCGCAATCCTTGGCGAGGAGAGGTCACGTACGACCAAAGGGCTTTGGTGCTCGACGGCACCAGGAGGATGCTGTTCTCCGGAGAGATACACTATCCACGGAGCACACCAGAAGTAATGCGAAATGCATCTAATCCCTCCCATCATGCTGGTGTGTTTGTTGCGTTCTTTTGCCGCTTTCATTTATTTTTGAGCTTGATGAGTTTTTACTCGGCTAGAACAAGAATAGTATGGATCGGTGATTCATCCGATCCTTTCGTCATACCTATATATGACGATGCTTCACCCTGTACAGAATGGTCTCGCAAGACGCGTATAGCGCCTACTACGTGATGCGGTGCGATGGCATATGAGACTCCGGATCCCGCGGGATGCAGCTCTGCAGCCGAAACCGGTTTCTCTCATTGGTTTGGCGCGCGTTCGCCCAGGCCAGCCCACTGCGTGACGCGGCACGTACCAGCCCACTGCGTGACGCGGCACGTACGTGTGCTGTCAAAGGCAAACGCGTCGCCGTTGTGAAAGTAAACTGTAGAGAGACAATTGGGACAAATAAACTGTAGTCTTTATTTCATTGTAGGTCACATATTTATACATGAGGAAGAGTAGTGACAAGTTTTTCCGAACTGGTCTGACCCCTTGGAGAGTGTAATCAACTGGTCATATTGATTCCTAACAGCCGTTTTTTCCACTAGCCCCGTTTGCGCCGGCCGTCTGCAGGCCCGCCGCGCGGCGTCTTCGGCGGCTTCACAAATATCATGGTACACGAGCGACGAACAAAACAACCATTGGTGATACTAGAACCACTTTAGCGCCGCCGCTCCTCCTAATATTATCTAGCTGGAAGGTCACTCATCAATGATCGACTCGATTTGCTTTAATCAACCAAAAGGAAAGCACGCAAAAGAAACGCCGCGACACCACTGTTCGTCGTTGATACTACTACAACACTAGTGGTCGCCGTGACCTTAGAAGCCGAAAGGCACACGTCCCTTTTTTCCCCGTTGCATAGCATCAGTGTACTAATGAACACAGGCAATATGAATGTCACTACCAGATCGACAAAGAGCTGCCTCTAACAACCTAAAGAGTACATATGAAAAACAACCTGAAAATCATTTTTTTCAGCCTATCCTAACTAACAGTCATGAAGCTCTTAAGACATAAACATGCAAGATCGCAACAGTGCAAGATAAAGAAATTCGCAAAAAAAAAAAAAAACAGTGAGCTGATTTTCAGGGACGGACGTTCATCGGCCCATAGCCCGTGTGTCCTTCTCCTCTTCGGCCACATGGGCTTATTTCTGTCCATGCGCCAGCCAGCCCAGTAATAATGTGTGATGATAGAAGCCCACTACAAAAATTAGAGAATTGAACAGTGCCCTGAAGAGTCCATCTCTCTATTTCCCAACGCGGTCGCGGTCGCGTTCCAGGCATATGAAGTACTCCACGTCAGTAAAAAAGTATCCAGTCGTTGGATTAGAAAGGAATGGTAAAGATTGTTTACCCAGGGTTGTTATCCAATTAAAAAAAACTGCCTCTCCAAAATATTATTCTACCAGAGTCGAAGAGACAAGAAGTGAAACACCGTCCCGTATCTGCCCTACCACGCTTATCTCTGCGACACAACTGCAGTGCTTGCCCTCTAGAAGCTGCCGACGTCTGAAGTAACGGGGCCGGTGCTCATGCATGCGAGGGAAGTACAGGAGGGTCCATGTAAATGGCTGATGGTACAGAGAAGAATATTGCTTATATATGCTAAATCGAAAATTGCTGGCTGCAACGGTGGTACGCGCGCTCACTCTCTGATTACCATCCCCAACGGCATTTGCTTCCGTCAAAACAGAGAAGGAAAGCATGTCAGGGTGCACGCGCGCTCTCTCTCTCTGACTACCAGTACTATTCGTACACAACTTGCAGTCTAGCATGTCAGCACTCTCTCTCTCTCCGCTCTTTCGTCAGTTGTAAAGAGAGAGAGCGGATAGATTCAAATTTTGAACATTGCAGGAGTTACTACTAATACGGCATTAGTACAAAAGACAAAGGTACCACTGGTGGCAGCCTAATAAGGCTGTACAAGTATAGTACTAAGAGTATCTCCAGCAGAGCCCCTACATCAGCCCCTAGATGGGATGTAGGGGCTTGAACCGAAAAAATGAACTCCAGAAGAGCCCCTACACAGGCCCCTACCCTTATGGTAGCCAAAATCCCCCCAGAGTCCTCTCACGTGCGCGACGCACGCCTGTCCTCTCCCGCGCGACGTCGCCTCCTCCGTCCTCTCTCTCTCTCACCGGTCGCCGCCGTCGCCCCTCCCCACCATGGCCGCCCGCGAGGCCGCACCTCGCCTCTGCCTCCCCTACCTCGCGCCATGACCACGCGCGCTCCACAAAAACGGACTGGCAGGACCGGATTTGGGCGTCCTCACTGTCGGTCGCGCCGCCATGGACTCCCTCGTCATCAAATCACGGGTCGTCATCTCGCCCCGTCGGCGCTCGAGTTGGCGAGCTCCATGGCCTCGTCGTGCCATGGCCGAGCGGAGCCACGGGGAGCTCGAATGGGCGCTGCTTGTCTGCCCTACTTCAAATCCCACCGCCGCCGCCTCAAATCCGCCCCCATTCCGGCGACCTCGAGCGCGGGGCGAGCTCGTCTTGAGGCCTCCTCCGCCTCTGCGCGCGGCGTGGTGGCTTGCCGTGGGCCTGGACGGGGATGGCTGGCCGTGCCGTTGCCTCCTCGCCGTACTCGCTGCCCTTGTCTCCTCGCCGTACTCGTCGCCGTGGAGCAGTGGCGTCGTCGCGCTACTGTTTGGGATAGAGATGAAGGGAGGAGACAATGACGAGTGGGTCCTGCATATTGTAGGGGCTTGAATGCAGGAGGTGTTACTGAAGTTAGAAGCAAAATGTAAAGGCTCAGATGTAGATGCCGGTCCCTAAATGGCATGTAAGGGTCCTGATTTAGAGGCTCTTGCTGAAGATGCTCTAAGGTCCTGTGCTCGTATGTCAGAGAAACCTGAGGCAGCCAACGCGCAAACTCCTCGCCAAGCGACCCTTGGAGCTCTAGACGAGGACATGGAATCGGTAACGTTAAACTCCCACAACTTCTACCAACTTGTTGCGCGGATTCCATTGAATTGCATCCAGAAGCAAGGTCGTGCGAGCACCAAGTGGAGAGCAGATGTGCGAGTGGTACGGCCGGTCCCTGGCTGCATGCCATGGCGCCAAGAGCTCGAGCGGCCAGAGCTCTTGGCGCGTCCGAGGCGCTGCAGAAGGCGAGAGCTCGTGCGGGCCACGACCGACGCTGGAGCCGAGGCTTACTGAGGAGGAGGTACTGGGTCAGTACCTCGCTGGCGCGCCAAACGTCGATGTAGCGGATGAGGGAACGTATGCGTGGGCGACATGGCCTAACAGAGTCAGTCGGCTGTTGGCGGGAGAGTGCGGCGTCCGTGATCGGATATTGCCCGCACAAGCACGGACGCCGTCAGTTCTTGCTGCGGCACCTAGACTCGCAGTCGCATGACGTCGTCAGTTCTTCTTCCTGAAAAGTGGCACAAATAAACTGTACTAGCAGCTGGGGCGCGCCTTTGGCGCGCCTTCTGGAGTTCTGGGAAGGGTTGAACACAGGTGGTCAAAGTAGTTCTCTTCCTTTTTTTTTCTGAACGGTGATGTCGGTGCTAACCACGTGTACAAACTCTGCAGCTTCTCTGGGCCCATTTCTTGCGGTGACATAAATAGCGGGTGTTGGTGGTCGATGGATACAGCTCATGTCTCGGCCCTATTAATCGGCCTCTGTAGTTCATATCAACGCAGACGGTTTAAAAATGTGCTTGTTTGGGCCTTAAAAATACTATGTTTTCTGAGCTCTCGCTCTTAAAAAACACAAAAGATAATGCAAATGATGTGTAAATAGCATAGTTTTCTCGTCGTCTTAATTGTTTATTTTTGTATCACGCAATTAAGTCACCGCTGGCATCTATACGCAAAATACAAATGATTTACTTTTTATTCATAGATAGGACGAATACATCCAGATTACGCTACTTAATATACAGGATAGTAATAAAGTTTTCTAATCTACAAGCATAGGTTTATATGATTTCACTCTGCGTTGCCCGAGTTTGTCCATAAAAGGTTTTTGATTGTATAAATTCGATCGCAGTGGTCATTTAACTGTGTCAGCAGGTTATCCAAGATGCTTGTGATTTCCGGTCGTGCATCTCCTTCAGTTGACGGCTCCTGGAGTTCAACAGACAGCTTGTTAATTTCGTCGATAATTTTGCTTTCAGTACTTGACATTTGCATGGCCTTCACTGCTATGAGAAACAACTCTGTCTTCATGGATTTGATGCTTTTTTTCATGTCACACATATCACAAATAGCTTGGATCCAATATATTGATGTCATTTTCTTCCGCGAGGAAATGAATGGCCTGGTGTATTGCGCTGTTGCTTGCTTCGCAGTAGCTAGTTGCTTGCGCCCCTGATATGTTGATCTCATAACCATTGATCTTCGTCAGTTCTATTTGTCCCCTATATTCATCTTCGTTCACTTTGTTGACGCTGAGGATAGGTGTCTTAAATCCAGTCTTCTGAGCCACTGTGTCCAACACGAATTTGAGACCGCTGCTGACACTTCGTGTGTTCATCTGGAATGAAACAGAGCATATTGTTGGCGTGTAGAGGTAGGTAAAAATAATGTTTCAAAGGGAAATAATTGCTTGTTTTGCTTACCTGGTGCTTCAGTTTCAGGATGTTGACGTATGACCCCTTTAAGTTTGTTTGTTGCTTCCATTCAAACTCATATACACTGCTCTTTATTTGACGCAATGCATGTGAAAAGTCTATGCAAATATTTCGAAGGATGTTGGCAGAACGGTGCGCGTTGTAAGCCATGAAGTCACTGGATGTTGATTCTAAGAGGTCGAGTATCGTAGAGCATTGAGAGATCATATATGCATGCATGTTTCGACTTGATTGGATCTTAATAACTAATGGAGCGGAGTTTTCTCTTATGCGTTCTATCTGGTACCAATTGTAATCGAGAGTCACGATACCTTGTTCACTTTGCAGGTAATACTACCTCCGTCCCAAAATAGTTGTCGCTGTTGACTTTCAGACATCATATTTGACCGTTCGTCTTATTTAATTTTTTATGCAAATGTTATTTATTTTTTGATAACATGTTTTATCCGTAAAGAAAGTTTCATCATGACATATTTGTTTCACTTTTAGATCAAATCTTTTAAATAAGACGGACGGTCAAACGTGATGACCAAAAGTCAAAAGCGACAACTAATATGGGACGGAGGTAGTATAAAGCTTCGTGTGCTGCGTGTTCCATTGCATAGTATGCTAGCTCGTCCTGGTGGTTTTGTTGGTTGTCATGTGCAGAAGTTGTAATCTCGTCACCTGAGGCCAGCATGTCTAGTTCACCAATCCTGGTGATTTCCACCATGTTGTTGCTGACGGGGTTTATTGGAATTTTCAGTGATACTTCATATTCTTTTTTTTGCGATACTTCATATTATCTAACATTACGGTGACTTCAATATATATCTTGGCACTTCTGGAGGCCTGTCGAATAATCTTAAGTTGAGAAAGTACTCTACAAGAGAGCATAGTATAAGACAATGTGGGGTCGGATGGTACTAACCATTGCCTTCTTATTCTCTGATAAAATTATGTGAAGATGAAATCCATTGGTTTCACAGCAAGAGTACCTCTGTCACAGTTCCATGAGATTCGAAATTGTGTTAAAGGTTACAGGAATTTTTTTTTTAACGTCACCGGGGGGAGAGCATCCCCACCTGAATTGTATTCAATGTGTGGCAGACCACAGATCAACGGCCTCGTTTTTTAGGAAAACGAGGCAAAAACCCTACAACGCTCGATTAATTAGGGGAAACCGGACTAAAACCGTGAGAACTACCTAGCTAAACTAGGCCTCAACCAACAAGCCCCGGCACAAGGGGCGAGATTGTGGCGTAACCACGAGTAAGAAAACAGAAGACCCTAGCACAAGGGTAAATTGTGGCGTAACCACAAAAACAACACTATGCCCTAGCATGAGGGCATAAAGTGGCCTAACCATGGATCACAACGCAGCGAGGATTTTCGACGATGCCTTTAGCAAGGACACGACGCCACAACGCCATCACCGCCGGCCCAAAAACTAGGCTGGGTTTTCACCTGATAGATCCATGACAGAGGTACGGGGAGGCACGTCAGGACGCCTCCAAGGAGGAAACGACACCCACAGGCGATGTCGTCCAGGCTTTCGCCATTGTCCTCCGCCGAACCAATGCCTTTGCTGCACAGAAGTCGTCATCCATGGCACATTACCTTACAAGCAATCTTACCCACAACATCACTTGACCGAGGCAAATCAATCACATCCTACTGCTTGAGCTCTTAGCAGCTCGCACGAGCAGCAAGACGCGACATCAATTCGAGCCTTGATCACATAAGCCATGCCGGCGCGAGGAGACGAAGATGGCCGAGTGTAAGGATCGTGTGACCGAGAGGGGGGGGGGGGGGGGCGAATCGGTGCACTCTAGAATCTATTTCCAAACACTTACACCCAAGCAACTCCTAGCGAGTAGTTCTAGTAACAAGGTAAAGCACACTAAGGAGTATCCTTAACCTAAATAGCTAGTGCATATAGATAACACAATCACACCACACTAGCAACCTAGCACAAGATAGATAGCGGAAGACTTAAGCTAGGCAAGGCAAGGTAACAAGATAACTAGGGACAAGGCAACCAAGATACTAGGCACACTAAGTAGAGTCCTTAGAGCTACTAGATAGGCTATAACAAGTAAGCACACGAGCAAGGCAATCAAGCAAACCTAGTGAAGCTAGTAGGTACCAAGGTAAACACACAAGCAAGATAAGAGTACAACTCAAGTACTACAAGCAATCATATGAAGTGCGATAAGTAAATGCGAGTAGTAAAGGAGAAGGGATAGAGAATGCTCATGATGTTTTCCCGTGGTCTCGGAAGGATGGCGCCTTCCCCTACTCCACGTTGGGTCACTCCCGCCGGAGTCTCGACCCCGTCCCTCCGCTCGATGGCGATCCCTCCTAGAGCACACTTCACCCTCCGAGTGAAGTCGCGGGCACGTCCCGCCGGGCTCGATCCCGGGTACTCTTCCGGAGGTAAGGCTCCGCACTTGATGCGTGCCAAAGGGCGCTCCACTAGTGATGCTTCTTTCGCACGGGAAGCTCCAAGACCGTGTACAAACTTGTGTTAGCTTCCACAATCTCCTTGGACAGCTCAACACCGACGCCTAACCGGTCTAGGCCTCGCCATAGACCAAGAGTAACAAACCGAAGTGACTCTCTCAAGCTCACACTAGCCTAGAGATCAAGTGGATGCAATTGCTACTCTCTCAAGCACTAGGATCACTCCAAATCCTTCACAAGTGCTTCTCTCCCCTTGCTCTTGGCTTCCTCTGAGTTTCCTGCACTCCAACAATGGCCAAGAGACCCCTCAAGGGGCGGGCAACCAACTATTTATAGGCTACCAACCCAAAACTAGCCGTTGCCCAAAAGTGCCCTGCGAAACTAGAGACCGTACAAAGGACCGTACTGTCCGGTCTCCATCAGACCGTACTGTCCGGTCTCTATTTCCAGGCGCATCTCCATCTTCTTCTTCTCTCCAATGAAGACCGTACTGTCCGGTCCCTAGGACCGTACCGTCGGTCGATTGTCCGGTCTTCATTTCTTCCACTTCCAGAAACTCCATCTTCTCTGTCTGGAAATCCTCTGATGACCGTACTGTCCGGTCTCCTTGACCGTACCATACGGTCCATTGTCCGGTCTTCATTTTCTCAGCATCCCGAGACTTCACTCCTCTGTCTGGATCTTCAATGAAGACCGTACCATACGGTCCCTATGACCGTACTGTCCGATCTCTTCGGCATAAGCTGAAAATTTGATCCACTTCTTGATCCTTGCTTCCAACTTCTCCAAACTTGGTCCTCTTCTTCTCTTCAGCCACCTAGCTCTCAAGAGACTCACAATGCATCCATTTGATCTCTAACCTAGTGTGCTCTAAGAGAACCAATTCGATCCCTCTTGATAGTCCGGTTAACTGTCCGGTCTCTATTTCTCCAACTTCCAGAAACTTAAGCTCTTCTGTCTGGAACTCCTCTGTAGACCGTATTGTACGGTCTCCATGACCGTACTGTCCGGTCTCCTCTGCCTTCGCAGCTTCGATCTTCTTCTTGATCTTCTTCTTCAACACTTGATCTTTTTGGTTCCTTCAACTCTCTTCTGCCACCCTAGCCCCTGAGAGACTCACCATGCATCCAATGATCTCTATAACTAGTGTGTACTAAGAGAACCACCTCGAACCCTCTTGATAGTCCGGTTTTTCCTATGGACTCAAGCTAACATCTAATCAAGCAACACCCGCTTGGATCTAGCATGTCCTTAGCCTTGATCCATGTCTTCTCCGCGACTCCATCAAGTCCGTTCTTGTGTAGATGAAGGCAACCAATCATCCTTGTCAATAAGTTCATGGCGTATTGGCGTTCACCACCAACGGACGGAGCTTTCTTTGTATGTGACCTATAAGATCTCACAAAGAGTGTTAGTCACATTCATGGTTCTCATCCTATCACCAAAACATTCATACCTTGGGGTTTCCCTAGCTCCAATGGTCATGAAGCTTACAATCTCCCCCTTTTTGGTGATGGATGACAATCATGATAAAAATGATCGAGAAGATAAAGAATGTAATGACAAAGCCAAGATAAAAGCGCAACTCGATCAAGACACTAAACAACAAGTATATGATAGAGAGATAGTTACCTTGTTGATTAGGTCGAGGCAAGTCATAGCTCAAAAGAAGTCACAAGTTAGAGCAAAAACTCATATCACAAGTGAAAGAAAGCACATGGAGCTATGACAAGCAAAGGTTGCAAGGGGTTTACCTTCATACCTTCTTTGTAGAATTCCGCTCCCCCTTGACAAGTGCACCAATCTCAAGATTGTGTGAAGATCGATCATCTTGATCACTTGATCTTCATTCGCGCACACTCCCCTTGAGACGGCATTGCTTCTTCTTCATCACCTCAAGATTGTGCGAAGATCGATCATCTTGATCACTTGATCTCTCTCTTGTACAAACTCCCCCTTGAGGTGACATCTTCCAACTCATTGTAAGTCCGAACTCTTCTTCCCGTATTCTTCTCCGCTCGAACTCTTCTCCCCCATATTCTTGCTCGACCATTAAGCCCAACTCTTCTCCCCCTTTGGCATCTATCACTCAAAAAGAAATTCTTCCAAGGGCGAAAAGGTTAGTGTAAATGTATGAGACGAGTGGGAAAATGAGTTACTTGTTTTTGCGTGAAGCTCCCCCTTGATCCGTGATTCTCCATCTCCCAACAATTTTCCCTACACACATTCTCAAAAGAATATTGTCTTGAAGTACATAGGGGTTAGTTGATGATGATGGAAATGTATGAACCCTTAGACTTTGAGCCGCGCAAGTGGATTTAACCTTGGAGCTCAAAAATCATGGTTCAATGGGCATGAAGCTCATATAGCATTGCTATAAATTCATCATAGGAGGTCATATACTCATATTGTGAATAAGCAACTCCCCCTAGATGGGTGCTCGGCGCCGAGACACTTATGCAAGGATGCAAGATGCAAATGCAATGATAAGTGTACAATGCATGATGCTATAAGGGTAAAACAAGAGAAAGCTAAGAGCGAAGTTACCAACAACAAGTTTGAGCCCTCCATGAGCTTGATCACAACGAGCCATTCTTCAAAGCCTCGGGAGCCAAGTTCCACCAATCCCAAGCTTAACCCATGCTCATTGCTATCTCAAGTAGGTTAGTTGTCGGTCCTACAAAAGCAAGAAGAACACACAAAAACAACAACACAAACAA
Organism: Eragrostis nindensis; assembly: GCA_012490785.1. NCBI lineage: Eukaryota > Viridiplantae > Streptophyta > Magnoliopsida > Poales > Poaceae > Eragrostis > Eragrostis nindensis. The sequence continues at coordinate 59,727 of JAAXCT010001411.1, read as the reverse complement.
AAACAAGCAAAATATATATATACATATATACATATGTAAGCTCAAGGATATCAAGTGAAGTCGGAGAGGTCGAGAACATTAAGTTCTCCCCGGAGCTTACAAAAGGTCTTCTTGTCAAGTGGCTTGGTGAAGATGTCCGCCAATTGTTCATGAGTCCGAACACCAATCAATTCAATATCCTTCTTGGCCACATGATCTCGAATGAAGTGATGCTTGACTTCAATGTGCTTGGCATGGCCGTGATCACCCTTGTTGAGAGCCATATTGATAGCACTTTCGCTATCACAATAGAGAGGTACTTGCCCATAAGATAATCCATAGTCCAATAGGGTTTGCTTCATGTATAGGAGTTGAGCACAACAAGCACCGGCCGCCAATATTCCGCCTCCGCCGTAGAGATAGCCACACAATTTTGTTTCTTGGAACTCCATGAGATGAGTGATTGTCCAAGAAATTGGCATCCACCGGAGGTACTCTTTCTACTCACTTTGCATCCGGCGAAGTCCGAGTCCGCATAGCCAACAAGTCTAAAGTCCGAGCCTTTTGGATACCATAGGCCCATTGTAGGAGTGCTCTTGACATACCTAAGAATTCTTTTCACGGCACTCATATGGGACTCCTTGGGGTTAGCTTGATAACGAGCACAAAGGCACACACTAACATGATATCCGGTCTAGATGCGGTAAGGTAAAGAAGTGAACCAATCATAGAACAATAGAGTTTAGGATCCACCGGTATACCTTTTACATCCACATCAAGAGGAACACTTGTAGCCATAGGTGTGTCGTAGGACTTGGAGTCTTCCATGCCGAACCTCTTAAGAAGATCCCGAGTGTACTTCTCTTGGTAGATGAACGTGCCCTCCTTCATTTGCTTGACTTGAAAACCGAGGAAGACATGAAGTTCACCTATCATAGACATCTCAAACTCTTTCTTCATAAGAGCACGGAACTCATCATTATAGATTTCGTTAGTGGAGCCATAGATGATATCATCAACATAGATTTGACAAACAAAGAGATCATCACCGATATGCTTAGTAAAGAGAGTGTTGTCGATACTACCGATCTTGTAGCCTTTGGTGATGAGATGATCTCGAAGTCGTTCATACCATGCTCTTGGTGCTTGTTTGAGTCCGTAGAGAGCCTTCTTGAGCTTGTACACATGGTCCGGATGCTCGGGGTCCTCGAAGCCGGGAGGTTGCTCTACATAAACTTCTTCATTGATTAGTCCATTGAGAAATGCACTTTTCACATCCATTTGGTGAAGTTTAAAATCAAAATGAGAAGCATAAGCAAGAAGTGTTCTTATAGCCTCAAGACGAGCGACGGGGGCAAAGGTTTCGTCAAAGTCGACGCCTTCAACTTGAGAGTAGTCCTTCGCCACAAGTCTTGCCTTGTTCCTCACGATTGCTCCCTTCTCATCTTGCTTGTTCTTGAAGACCCACTTAGCGCCAATGACATTGGATCGCTTGGGCCGCTTCACCAACTTCCAAACATCATTCCTCTTGAAGTTGTTGAGTTCCTCTTGCATGGATAGCACCCACTTGTGGTCTTTCAAGGCTTCCTCGATCGTCTTCGGCTCTAGGGTAGAGACAAAAGAGAAGTTCTCAACAATGTTAGCTTCATCAACATAATTAGTTTATATTGATTCTCCTAGTCTTTAACCTTGAGAAGGACTCCCAATGATGAGATCACGTGAATGATCCCTAGCAATGGGTTTGTGCTTCCTTGAAGGTTCTTGTCGAGGAGGAGGAGGGGCCGGCGAAGTGTCTTGCGCGTCTCTTGCGGCTTGCTCCCTTGAGATGTGAGTGTCTTGTTGTCGAAGAGGTGAACCCGAGCCATCATCTTGAGTTGAGTAGATTGTGCTTGTTCTTGATTGCTCGGTGAAGCTTGGCTCGTAGATGCATGAGGTAGACTTGATGGCGCTTGTTGCGGTTCATTTGGAGTAGCTTGACTCGAAGATGCTTGTTGCGGTTCGCTTGGAGTAGCTTGACTCGAAGATACTTGTTGCGGATCACTTGAAGGTGCTTGATGTTGTTCACTTGAGGGAGAGCTTGGATTTACTTGAGATGTGCTCGTAGAAGGTCCGCTTGATGAAGTTGTTGGAGGAGGTGTCGGAGGTCCGTCTTCACGAGGAATAACTTCACCAATAGGCATGTTCTCCAAGGCTTCCTCGACGGGTTCATCACCTACAATATGAGAAGAAGGAGGGTCTTCTTGAGACCCGTGAGACTCATCAAATTGCACATCATAGGTTTCTCAACAAAGCCGGTAGAGGTGTTGTAAACCCGATAAGCCTAGCCGAGCCTGAGTAACCGACAAGAATGCCCACATCGGTCCTCTTCTCGAACTTGCCAAGTCTTTCCCTCTTCTTGTAGATATAGCACTTGCAACCAAACACTCGGAAGTAGGCAACATTCGGTCTTCTCCCACAATCACTTCATATGGGGTCTTGTTTAGCAACTTGTGAGGATAGATCCGGTTAGAGGTGTAGCATGCGGTGTTGATAGCTTCCGCCCAAAACTTCTCCGGAGTGTTGTACTCATCAAGCATAGCACGAGCAAGAGTGATAAGTGTCTTGTTTTTCCTCTCAACAATACCATTTTGTTGAGGAGTGTATGTAGCCGAGAACTCATGCTTTATGCCAATCTCATCACAATAGTCTTCAATGATAGAGTTCTTAAACTCCGTCCCATTATCACTCCGAATCTTCTTGATTTGATGCCCATACTCATTTTGCACTCTTCTAGCAAACTTCTTGAATATCCCAATTGCTTGTGCCTTGTTCTCAAGAAAGAATACCCAAGTATATCTTGAGTAGTCGTCCACTACCACCAAGCAATAGAGATTTCCACCAATGCTCACATAAGTTGTAGGCCCGAAGAGATCAATGTGTAGGAGCTCAAGAGGTCTTGAAGTTGACAAGAAATTCTTGGATGGATGAGGTGAAGCCACTTGCTTTCCGGCTTGGCATGCACTACATAGCTTGTCCTTCTCAAAGGTGACATCCTTGACTCCTCTCACTAGCTTGTTCTTCATCACATGCTTGAGCATAATAGATGGATAGCCTCGTGACATGAGTTTCCTAGCAAGAACATACAAGCGAGATGCGAAGTTAGTGATATCCTCATTATCATTCAAAACAAGCTCATCATACTCATCACGCACACCATAGTAAGAAATGTCATTAAGCACACAATCATAAGGCTCAATCAAGGTAGAGGCGATGGAAGTGTTAGAAACGTCATCATGAGTGGTCTCCATTTTCCCACACGCAATCCCGGTCACGACTCAAGGCGGTAAAGCCCTAAAAATGAGCACTTGGCTCTGATACCACTTGTAAGGATCGTGTGACCGAGAGGGGGGGGGGGTGAATCGGTGCACTCTAGAATCTATTTCCAAACACTTACACCCAAGCAACTCCTAGCGAGTAGTTCTAGTAACAAGGTAAAGCACACTAAGGAGTATCCTTAACCTAAATAGCTAGTGCATATAGATAACACAATCACACCACACTAGCAACCTAGCATAAGATAGATAGCGGAAGACTTAAGCTAGGCAAGGCAAGGTAACAAGATAACTAGGGACAAGGCAACCAAGATACTAGGCACACTAAGTAGAGTCCTTAGAGCTACTAGATAGGCTATAACAAGTAAGCACACGAGCAAGGCAATCAAGCAAACCTAGTGAAGCTAGTAGGTACCAAGGTAAGCACACAAGCAAGATAAGAGCACAACTCAAGTACTACAAGCAATCATATGAAGTGCGATAAGTAAATGCGAGTAGTAAAGGAGAAGGGATAGAGAATGCTCATGATGTTTTCCCGTGGTCTCGGAAGGATGGCGCCTTCCCCTATTCCACGTTGGTCACTCCCGCCGGAGTCTCGACCCCGTCCCTCCGCTCGATGGCGATCCCTCCTAGAGCACACTTCACCCTCCGAGTGAAGTCGCGGGCACGTCCGCCGGGCTCGATCCCGGGTACTCTTCCGGAGGTAAGGCTCCGCACTTGATGCGTGCCAAGGGCGCTCCACTAGTGATGCTTCTTTCGCACGGGAAGCTCCAAGACCGTGTACAAACTTGTGTTAGCTTCCACAATCTCCTTGGACAGCTCAACACCGACGCCTAACCGGTTTAGGCCTCGCCATAGACCAAGAGTAACAAACCGAAGTGACTCTCTTAAGCTCACACTAGCCTAGAGATCAAGTGGATGCAATTGCTACTCTCTCAAGCACTAGGATCACTCCAAATCCTTCACAAGTGCTTCTCTCCCTTGCTCTTGGCTTCCTCTGAGTTTCCTGCACTCCAACAATGGCCAAGAGACCCTCAAGGGGCGGGCAACCAACTATTTATAGGCTACCAACCCAAAACTAGCCGTTGCCCAAAAGTGCCCTGCGAAACTAGAGACCGTACAAGGACCGTACTGTCCGGTCTCCATCAGACCGTACTGTCCGGTCTCTATTTCCAGGCGCATCTCCATCTTCTTTTCATCTCCAATGAAGACCGTAATGTCCGGTCCCTAGGACCGTACCGTCCGGTCGATTGTCGGTCTTCATTTCTTCCACTTCCACTTCCAGAAACTCCATCTTCTCTGTCTGGAAATCCTCTGATGACCGTACTGTCCGGTCTCCTTGACCGTACCATACGGTCCATTGTCGGTCTTCATTTTCTCAGCATCCCGAGACTTCACTCCTCTGTCTGGATCTTCAATGAAGACCGTACCATACGGTCCCTATGACCGTACTGTCCGATCTCTTCGGCATAAGCTGAAAACTTGATCCACTTCTTGATCCTTGCTTCCAACTTCTCCAAACTTGGTTCCTTTTCTTCTCTTCAGCCACCCTAGCTCTCAAGAGACTCACAATGCATCCATTTGATCTCTAACCTAGTGTGCTCTAGAGAACCAATTCGATCCCTCTTGATAGTCCGGTTAACTGTCCGGTCTCTATTCTCCAACTTCCAGAAACTTAAGCTCTTCTGTCTGGAACTCCTCTGTAGACCGTATTGTACGGTCTCCATGACCGTACTGTCCGGTCTCCTCTGCCTTTGCAGCTTCGATCTTCTTCTTGATCTTCTTCTTCAACACTTGATCTTTTTGGTTCCTTCAACTCTCTTCTGCCACCCTAGCCCCTGAGAGACTCACCATGCATCCAATGATCTCTATAACTAGTGTGTACTAAGAGAACCACCTCGAACCCTCTTGATAGTCCGGTTTTTCCTATGGACTCAAGCTAACATCTAATCAAGCAACACCCGCTTGGATCTAGCATGTCCTTAGCCTTGATCCATGTCTTCTTCCTCCGCGACTCCATCAAGTCCGTTCTTGTGTAGATGAAGGCAACCAATCATCCTTGTCAATAAGTTCATGGCGTATTGGCGTTCACCACCAACGGACGGAGCTTTTCTTTGTATGTGACCTATAAGATCTCACAAAGAGTGTTAGTCACATTCATGGTTCTCATCCTATCACCAAAACATTCATACCTTGGGGTTTCCCTAGCTCCAATGGTCATGAGGAGACGAAGATGGCCGAGTCCAGCCAATGTCCTTGTGGCCCGGCCACCCACCGCAGGGCGCATCAGCGCGTGGTGGGAGCACAGGGCGACCGGGTCACACCAAATCTGAGCCGTAGTCGGTGCGAGGTGCGGCAGGCATCTGAGCCCCAGCCCCTGGCCGACGACGAGCGTCGCCGCCGCTAGCTGCAGGCCCAGCCACCGTGTGCACTAGCCCTGTACTCAGAAGTAGGCGACATGCTCCACCACCATGAACAGCGCAGCGGGGCGCCCGGCCACACCATGGCCGCGCACCCGCACCGCAGCCGCACCCGGGTGGAGGTGACGGACCTGACCACCATGGCCAAGCGTCATCACTGTCACCCGAAGGCACTGGGGAGAGGTTACATGAATTAACTGGAGTTCAGTTCATAGGCATGCTGTAAGATAGTACTGACGGGGAAAAGATCCGAGTGATTACCTTATTGAATTGTCACATGGCAGGATGAACGATTCCTACTGGTTCCTCTTTAGCGACGGGTGGATGTAGAATGTTATTTTCGCTAGTGATGAACTCGAATCTGCAAGGGATGGGTTAGAGATGGGTTCGAGTAGGACGCTGGTTTGAGTCTTTTGTGGGTGCTTGTGTTGGGAGCTGCTGCTGCAGGTATGTAGTGCGGACTCTATCCCGCTTATATTTCTTTCCTATTACGATGGACCTTTACAGCTCGGAAAAGCTAAAGCTCACCCGGGTGTTTCGTTGCCTCCTGGCACCCGAATTTCTGGCCGTGCGATGTATTTTGCTGGCGCTTCGCGAGTCGTCCGATTTAGCATCTACCTGATTTGTGGACCAGCCTTTTGTTGCGGCTTGGCGCTTCTGTTCGTGCCCGTGTTCATTTCCGCCTGCTCATTTCGAGCTTGTCGCTCCCCTCCGCTAGGGTTTGGCTCCTGCATCGGGCGGGCGATTCTTCTGGTTATTCCCTGCAAATCTCTTCCTTCCTCATTCGTATTGGTGCTTGTTTGATTTGTTTTCCTGACTTCGTCTGATTTGCTTTGGATTTGGTTCGTTCTCGGCTGAAAGGAGATGATTCGTGCGAAATTTCTGGTTAGCCATTGGAAATCCCTTCCTCTGCTCGTGCCATTTGGTCCCCTGAACTTTCGATTCAGTTGATTTTGCTTTGGGTCGTTTTTGTGCGGTATTTTTGGGGCCATTTGAGCATAAACGACCCCCTAGATTTGATGATATGTAGTCACAATGCTTTTATTTCTCTCTTCCCCGTTCATTCCCTTTCTGCTAGGGTTCGTTGCTGGTCCTATATTAGTTCTGAACTGTTGCGATTTGTCTTGTTTCTTCTGCAATTTGTGTTCATGTATCACTTGTTGCTTGATTGGATTAAGATCCCTTTTGTTCCATCAATTTCTGCGATCTGTGCCACCCTAGATGCTAGGGTTAATTTTATATGATTTGAAAGTGAATTTGTTTAGGATTTGTAATTCAGTTAAGTCGCATATACCCTCACCTGATTCGCATACAGGCCAAGCTGCTGCTTTGTGCTCTGTTATCTATAGAGCAAGCATGACTTACAGTGATGACTTTCACTTTTACTTACTTCGATTCGATAGTAAAGGAATTGATTTTGCATCTCGAATTGCTGACCATTCTCGTACCCTTCTCGTTATGACCTTCAACTCGCTTTAGCTCTGCTTTGTAGTGATTTGTGTGCAGGTCTAAAGGAAACATGAACTGACAGAAGAAAGGTGATGTTCTAAACTTTGCTCCAGCGGTAAGACAAGGATTACGTGCATCTGTGAAACAAGGGATACAGAAAGTAAAAGACAGTTTACCCCATTGTTCAGAAGATTTATCGGTGCAAATCATGCATCCTGGAAGGGGCGGCAACCTTGTTCCAGTCAGGACCATCCTTCCGTCGGAATTGCTCCTCCAGTGATGGGTGGCAACCATGCAAAAAGAAAGCTTCAAGCGATACAGGAAGGCCACTCCTTGGCAGTGACCTCAGCCGAGGGCAATGATCAACCATCATGAACCCAAGTGAATACAGGTCATCCATCTCAGGCAGCAATATCAAGTCAGAGCACCGTGTAACCTTTATGTTAGAAAGGGATACAAGGCCACGCAACTCTCGCAATGATAACAGTGAATCGCAAGATTGTATTTCTATTTCCTTCAATGACGTCTGGTAGCCAGTGTTGGACAAATGCATAACTTGAGGGCAATGTCCCAAATGCAGTTTCTGAAGAGATGGCATGTCAGTTACATCGGGCATATATTCCAAGTCATAACATTTACTTATCTGCATGCTTTGAAGAGAAACCAATGATTTTGATCCCTCAAAAGATGTGATCCAATCGCATTTATATATGCACAAGTGTTTCAACATTTTAAGGCTGCGCAAGCTTAGTGGTGGACATGGCATTTCAATAGTATCACATACTGTCAGGTATAGTGTCTCAAGTGAAGAAAGGTTATCCAGTAACTTGGAGAAAGACGATGGTTTTAGGCAGCACCGTTCTAATTCAAGGCAACCCAGTGTTAAAGGAAGCACCGTTGACCCGTTCTCATCCCAAAACAGAGTAATAACTGAGCAAGTATTGGCCTGACTAATGCCAGATATTTCCAATCTCTTCAGAGATTTCAGATTCTCAAACAATGTACTCCTCGACATTCCTTCCACATGATGAACACAGATCTCCAGGTTCTCAACAAACTCTAGGTGATGAGCATGCAAGACATGGAAGAAACTTGATACCACATGGCAAAATGATCTGGACAAATTAACACTGCGAGTAAGAGCCTTAACTTGAATATTTTCAAAGTTCCGTATAGCTATATGCTCAAGTGTACGAGGATAGATGGGATGTGCTCATAAGTCGGCAACAGGTCTACTCTAGTGAGAGGTGAACGGCTCAGCTTTTGTCTCTTTAGGCTACTCCCAATGGGAGTTTCATTTTCTTTAAATAGGATGCCATGTAAGCAATTTTGATGATGTGGCAACAAATTAATGAAGAAAGAGAGGAAAGGGGTTTCATCTAGATGAAACCATGTCTACATTGTTTCCAAGATAACTTGTGTCTTGCATGTGCTCCTATGAAACCGTGTAAATGAAACAATGCATTGTGTGACCTATTTCATCTATGAAATTAATGCTCTTTTGTTTATGTGGCAAACTTGGAAACAACAAAATGAAATAGTCCATTGGGACTAGCCTTATGAGCACGAGCTTGAGAGGGCTGATCTCATTTCGCTTCGGAGTCTACCTCCCTCAGTGGTTGTTCAGCTGTGACAAGTGGCTTTCGTGTTGTTAATTAGGGTCCCCGTTTTGTGCAGGGACCCGTGTGCTCTAGCAAAAGGCGAACGGCTCATTTTTGCCTCTTTAAGAGCATGATCTCAAGAAAGCTCAGTTTACTTCACTCCACATTCTCTCCCTCCCTCCCCCCTTTCAATCGCATCAACTTCGTCGTCATGTAGTTGCCATCCTCATTGCTGCGGCGCTACCTCCTCCTCTGTTGGAACGCCTAGGAAACTCCGATCGACGCGCCGCCGGTGATCGAATTCGGCAATGGCATCGCCCGAAAAGATGTCGTTTCCATTCCTGGCGGGTACTCCAACCGTTCTAGACATCGTTGATCCAATTAAAAGAAAAGGCTCAATAATTTCTTCTTGCCTAAAAAAGAACCGACGGCAACTGAGAAATATGCAATATTAAACTAAGCTTGGAATACGAGTTGCATTTTTCTTGTTTCGTCATATTAGGTTTAGTCGGCAATATACATTTCAAATTGTTAATATATATCTTCGCTGTGCATTTCATTAGATCAAGCTTGTATTTTTTTTACTTTTACTATGATTTTCATATGTGTATCGGAAATCGTGTATGTTTAGTATTTGTAGGTAGGGCTGGACGAAAAGCTCGAAACTCACAAGCCGGTTCAGCTCGTTCCTACCTCGGCTCGGCTCGGTTGCAATTTTAACGAGCCGAGCTGAAGATCTAGCCCGTTGACGAGCTAACTCGAGCTAGCTAATGAGCTGCTCGCGAGCCAAACGAGGCAAGTGACATCATGTAATATGTCTTATTTATTCAATAAGCTCGACCTTCGAGGTTACGGTTTTGAAGTCTCAAGTCTTAAAGTGTGACATTCATGTTTATTTAATGAGTATTTAACTTGTTTTGTATTTTTTCCTCTAAAAAATTAGACATAATATATTTAACTTTATATCGATCACATTAGTGCCCAGCTCACAAGCTTAACGAGCCGAGCTGAGCCGACATTCTATCTCGCAAAGATAATGAGCCGAGCCGAGCTAGCTTGTTATGCTAACGAGCTGGACCGAGCCTAGTCGAGCCGAGCTGAGCTGGCTCGGTAGTCCAGTCCTATTTGTAGGCCTCGAAACAACAACAAAATGGTTATGCAGGTATCGTCGGTTTGGATTCACTGAACTGTCAATTAGTTTGGGACTTAAAATTAGTTGATTAATTGTTAGTCAGCTAACTATTAGTTACGTGTTTGTTTGGATGATAGACTATTTGGTCAACTAACAGATAAAATTAGTCAATTACAATCAGTCTCTAGGATCCAAAAAGGGTTTAAGTGTGTGTGTGTGTGTGTGTGAGAGAGAGAGAGAGAGAGAGAGAGAGAGAGAGAGAGAGAGAGGGGAGAGGGGAGGGAGAGAGAGAGAGGAGAGAGAGAGAGAGAGAGAGAGAGAGAGAGAGAATGGATGTAACAGGTAACAAAATGAAACATACACGTAGTGGCATAATATATAAAGATCGATGGCCTTACTTGCTAGAAAGAAACAAGATGAAAAAAAGGCACACATAACGCAAACAACTGTTACCGGTAAAAAAAAAGGGCACACATAACGCAAATAACTGTAACTACTTAAGGAAGGTGATACTCCATGGAGTTGTCGACGAGATCCACAAGATTCCGTGGAGGCAATTCTGTTGTGTTGGCAGATGATGCGACCCTACTTGACTGGTGTGTGTTCTTGGATAGTACCCGAAGTAGGTTGTTCTATCTCCGAAGCAGACAAGATATTCCCATGTTCGAGGACTGCTTCCGGCGACGTAAGTACGGCCTTGCAACACCGGCGCTCCAAATTTTGTATTCGCTGCATTTGGGAGACACAAGTTTCCTGATATAGCTGAGCCCATGATAACGTAGATTGGTGTTTCCTCCGTTCCAGCATGAGCTCATCGTAATTGTGGTCTTTAATGCTCAATTCCCATTCCTTTGCAAGAGTGTTCACTGCCTCGCCATATGCAGAATCAATTGCCTTGGCTTCTGTGGGTTGGAAGTCACCGTAAAAAGTTATTTCACCGAACGAGCTTGGTAAAACCCTAATTGGAGATGCTACTGTGATTAAAGCCCATAAATTTCCTGGAGATGCGGTGAACACTTGTACTTTTGACACTGTAAGTGCAAGACGCGCTGCTATTTGATCAAAGATGAAGCTCTTTGGTATAACGATTGTAGAAGCCGTAATATCCAAGTCGTCCTATCGCAAACCAGGTGATTAGTTATTACAAATACAACACCAGTAATGCGGCTATATACTTTGATGAAAGAAGTACCTGTAGAAGCTGGTAAGAACCATGGACGTCGGAAGTGGTCATCTTCAAAGCGGAGACAAATTTTTGATAGCCTTCGTTTAGAAAGATGACGAAGATATGACAAGACAGAGTTGAAGTATTTTATAACGATGTACGTAGTGCAAAGGCGGTTGCTTCTGCGAGACGGTCATCATAGTACGTTCCAAATAAGTAGAGCACGCGTGAGTGTGCGTGACCGTCGACTTCCAATTAGATCATTCATGAATCTGACAGTGGCGTGCACGCGCTTGAGGTGTCAAGCAGCGAGAGGTATACATGGTTCAGGCACCCGCACAACCTAGACAACACTGGGGATGGGCTCACGCACGAGCTACTTCTTGATATGAGAATAAAAAAGAGTAGGCTTTTGCGTGCCTTATCGCATGCATGGAGGCTTCTGCCATGACGGCACGTCGACGGAGTGGAGCAGGCTAGTGCTTATCGTGACCGTCGCTCTGCATGAGCGGCTGCTGCCTCTATAAATAGACTGACGATGGTAACAAAATTTAAGCAACCACGTATGCATTTCTAACAGATATCATTAGATATTGGAAAAATACCACCACATTATGCAGTACCAAGATCAGATCAAAGTGAGTCCAGTGTTTCATTTCTGTTTCGATGTGTTTATTGATTGACGTTGATGTGTCTAGTGATGAAAGTTTGACCGATGAAATGATGTGGCTTGATTTGAATGAGTGTGGTTATGATGGTGGTTCTAGTGAGGAAACTGTTACCGATGATATGGCGTCGCTAACTCTAAGCAATAATGATATCAATGATATATGTTGGCCAAGCGATTGGAGTGAGTATGGTGGTGATACCAATGATATAGTATCGCCCAACGGCCCCAGTGAATATAATGATGATAATATTGAAAACGAAGTTATAGTTGCTCGTGTCTTGTTTGACGCTCTTCATGGGGGCACTGTTCCACAGATGTAAGTTTTAGAATTATGAGGTGGTGGGTAAGCTTGGTAGTGGTGGCTATGGTAGTGTTTGGAAGGCAATTCATCATGAGACCAACCAAATCGTTGCTCTTAAACACTAACATAATAGCGCAGGAAATATATGGGATGAGGCACGTTTGCTTTTTGCGTGTGCGGAGAACCCAGTTGTCGTAGATCTTCGTGCAATTGTGTGTGATGTCGTAGATGGAACAATGTACTTAGTCATGGAATTAGTTGGGACGGGCATGGACAACATCTTGGACGATTTGAATGGTTTGGGTCAAAAGTTATCAGAGTTTTTTTTTTGATTATACAGTACAACTCAGACACTCACAACGCACACACACTCACCCCTATGAACGCACATACGCAAACCCTACCCCTATGAGCATCTTCGAAGACTGAGCCGGCAAATCCTCGAAATTGACGAAGTCACTACTGGCGCCTCGCTGTCGACGGCCACGTCGCCTACCGCAGAAAGCACAAAGCCGTTAAATCCTAGGAAATTCGCTCCCATAGGGAGTCGAACCCAGGACCTGAGAGGTGCTACTTGGATGTCTTAACCACTAGGCCAAGACCCCTTTCACTAAGTTATCAGAGTTTGATGTTCGTAATATTATAAAGGTAATTCTTGGTGGGTTAGTAACGATGCATGATAGCATGATGGTACACCGTGATCTTAAACCAGCAAATATACTGATGCGTCGGGATTTAGAGGGGGTGGGTAGCAAAGATTTGTGACCTTGGACTCGCAGTGTTTCTGAACGAAATGAATCCGGCTGGAGGTGGTGCACCACAGGGAACTTGGGCATATATGGCACCAGAAAGATTTGGTGCAGGTGATCGTGTCAATCCCCGTGTTGACACATGGTCGGTGGGCTGCATAATGGCTGAACTGATCATGGGTAGACCCATGTTCAGGGGCATAGGAGAAGTGGATCAATTACTCGAGATCATCGAAGTTCTCTCCGTCCCAGATCATCTATCAAACATGAGATTTCATATAAACGAGTCTACAAGAGAGAAGCTTCGAAGCAAGGTCCCAGCTGATCATCTCTCAGATGAAGGGTTCTAGTTGCTGTGTGGGCTGCTTGAGTTTGATCCATCACACAGACTGACCGCAGCTCAGGCGCTTGAAATGAACTGGTTTATGGAAACTAATTACGTACCAGTTTAAAGGCACTCAGTTTCTTCATATGTGTGCCTCCTAGAGTATCTCAGATGGTGTGTAAAGTTTGTGTTTTTAGCTAGACATGTACTGTAGTAATGTGAGTAGCTGCAAGTATCGATGCAGTTTGTGTGTATGTGTAATAGAATCATGAAGCCTGTGTTGTGTTGTAATATATATTAAGTAAAGTTGTAGCACAATAAAGATTTTTCAATGTACTATAAGTCAGCTTCACTTGAGACCTAATTTCCCAACGATTCTATGCATTGCTACAAACTAACTATTATTACTTTTGGCCCAGTTCTATCATTTCGTTCAAGAGCAGAAACAAGGATGATTGACTCCATACATTAGGGAAAGCGAAGTAATATTGGTGCTGCCTAGTATGCGTAGTCCGTAGCCATATTTTTTCATATTACTTTAATGATCTAGTAGGCCTAAAATCATACATGAAGGCTCATCTATAAGTGCCCTAATATTACTTTAACAAATTACAATTCTATCACGTACAATGTAGCCCATACATTTGGTATTTGTTAGCTAGTTATAACTTGCAATGTCGTAAATTATTGTGCAGATTTAATACTAATAAGTTTATGTGCCTATAGAGACAGAAGCCCATCGTATATATGCTTTGTCATTTCATTAAGACCCATCTCATGCGGAAACCGCTATATATTACATCAAGTACGGCTCGTAAAAAGATTTGAATATAGTCAACGACATTAGGCACAGTACAGATTGGTTGCTTGTTACTACATCGAACACGGCCCGAACAGGTACGCACTATTATCCTTCGTCAGGTTATTGTCGACAATTCGTGACATGTATCGTGTCCGAATGCCATTTTTGTTGAATTATTACTGGCTAGAAATAAGCATCCTTTCTAATCAGATTGCTATTCAGCATAATAAAAAACGAAAGATAGGAAAATGAAGCAGCCAATACAAACAATATATACATATAACACTGTTTATACAGCATATAGTCTGATAAGAGTGTAATTATACATGCCGAAGAACTTGTTAACGAAAGCAACACACCATATGTATGAAAATTAGCAAATATTGTCTAGGCAAGTGAAGCAAACACTTCAGAATATACAATATTTTTAGTATATCTGCCACATATGCCATCATCTGATTCGATCAAAATCTTCAAGCCTTGTCGTGATGTAACTCTTGACACAGCAACATATAACTGACCATGCGAGAACACCGGAGTTCTTAAGTATAAACCAACAGCAGATAAAGTTTGACCTTGACTTTTGTTGATGGTCATGGCATAACATACCTTGATAGGAAACTGGCGCCGTTGCAGAGTGAAAGGCCATTTCTTACTTGTAGCAGATAAGACTATACGCGGGATATAGGCTATGTCGCCAATATTAGAGCCTGATATTATCCGTGCCTCAATTACCTTTTCAGCTAGGTTTGTCACAATCATGCGTGTTCCATTACACAAACCAGCTGTTTGGTTAAGATTCCTCAACATCATTATCGGAACTCCAACTTTCAAAACTATTCTGTGCTCCGGAAAATTGTTAATCTTCAACGTGTTTAAAAACTCAGGTGGATAAAGAAGACCAACATCACCAACTGCATCTGAACATTTGGATATAGAATCATAACTTAGATACTCTTTTTCGTCTCCTGGCACCATTGCAATCATAACAGAGTTAATCTCGTCTGCAACGTCATTTGTTGGTGTGACAATAGCTCTTTCACGGAGATAGCTTTCGTCGGAGAAATAGGTGCCAAAATCATGATATACAGATTCTATCATATCTTGAATTCTATTTCCCTTTGTCATCACAAGCAAGTCCTCCGGAATTTCTACCCAAGAAGCATCCCCATCAAGTTCCTTTGAAACCATTGGTAGTGTGCCATCTCCTAAAGACAATATCCAATCACTGAATTCAGAGAGACGCTGTTGTTCTTCTGCGTTGAGACCTGGTCTCAGTAATCTCATATTTTCTGTCAAATGAAGCACGGTGGCATATTTCCACAGCGGAGAATTTGTGATTGTAGCACTTACAGTTCTTGCCCGGGATGCGCCTTCGACTACAGGTAATATTTGTCGTAGGTCACCACCTAAAACCACAACAATTCCTCCAAATGGAAGTGATCGGGCTTCAGGCCTTTTTTCAGAAAGTATATCTCGAAGAGAACGATCCAATGCTTCAAAACAGCGTCTATGTGTCATCAAAGCTTCATCCCATATAATGAGTGAGGTCTCCTTGATTAAATCTGCAAGCATTGTACCTCTCTTGATGTCACATACCGTGTCATCAATGTCAACTGGGATCTTAAATCGTGAATGAGCCGTTCTTCCTCCCGGTAGCAAAAGAGAAGCCACCCCAGATGATGCAACTGTCAAAACTATTTTTCCTATAGATCTGATATACGTTACAACACTGTTCCATAGAAATGTCTTTCCAGTACCTCCAAAACCAGAGACAAAATAAAAGGCTTGATTTCCAGACACCACACTTTCAACTATACGATTATATGCATTTCGCTGACCGTCATTTAATCTGTCACGAAGAACTGGTGCTTCCTCAATCAAAGTTGCAATATCATAGCTAACTTCATCCTCAATCAGGCTGTTAGAATTATACTGATGAGATGAAGAAGCGCGACATGGAAGATTGTAGTTGTTGATAGAGACTCCGTTCCTAGAAAACATGGAAGCCAATTCATCTAGAAGCATGTTCTTTAACTCAGTGTCAGGAACAGAAGAAATACGGTTCCCCATTTTCTTCTCAAGAATATATCGTATGTCGTCAGCCATAGCTCTCCAGCAACGCTCAAAAAAAGAGGCCTCGTCTGAAACACCACAATATATAATCATCATGACAAATAAAGAGCGCAGTTGAGAAGCGCTACCCCACCTATCAGCCTCTTCAAAAGCAGAGTACCACTCCTGATCATCACCAAGTAGCCCACGAGCTGAGCAGGCTTCTTTACACGTGTTGTACAGTACTCCATCAACTGTACGAATGTCCTCATAACACTTGGCCCCTTTGACAACCATTAGTAGCATCCGTAAATAATATGTCTCTCCTTGAGACGGATGTACATTATACATCCGACCAACTTGACTATATCGTTGGGGCCTAGGATACCAGAACCGATCAGAAGCATCCCAGCTCCATTTGGTAGGAAAATCACAATATGTCAAGTCTTTTGCAACCGAAGACTGTTGATTGATTACAAACCACTCTGTAAGTGTTGTTTTCTGGCTAAAATTGCTCGAGATCAATGATGATAGATTGTCTCTTGGACGATAAATAACCAGATTCATATTAGGAAGATGAACAGCAAGCCTTTCCACGGATAGTGTCTTAGAATGGATATCGTACCCTAAAAGACGCCACATAGCTTCCTTGTCACCAATATAGCGGCATTCTATATACTCCATTATCTCATCTCTCATGGATGTAGAATCTGAACCAGGTGGTGGCCTCAACTTTTGTTAAGAAGCAATGGCTTACGACCAGGTATACTCCTGTGCCTTTGCCTAGTCATGAATGAAACATTTGCTTTGTCGGGACCCTTTGTCACGTACTTAAATAGATACTTGATGACTCTGCTCTTGTTACAATATTCCACATTTATGTGAGCTTGGTATTTCTTCAGGAGGAACATATTATATGGCACAACATGCCGATTATCAAGAACTACTCCATTTTTATTAACTGTGATACCAGTGTCACAGCGTCGATAAAGAACAAAACCTTTCTCATCCATTGTAGTCTCATCTTGAAAGTCTTTAGGGAAGCGTTTAACACATTGTCCATTTTTCATGCAAGGACAGTTTCTGTTGTACTCCCCACATGGTCCATGCATCAGAAATTCCTCCACGAGAGATTAACCAAGTGGATCTATATTTGGATCAGGTATCTCAGCAGAGATGAATTTGTCAATTACAGTAATGATGCCTTCAGCTGTCCTTTCCTTTAACCATATCAATATATGAGCATGAGGCAGTCCTCTCTTCTGAAATTCAATGCTCTGTAACACTGCATATAAGAGAAAAATAGACATGTCAAACTCACCTATTAACGGAGCTACAGTAAGGAGAAAATGAAAAGGAACACCTACATAAACGCACCTGCACTGACATCACCAAAAATGAGACCAGATTTGATGTCACTGACCAGCTCTGTATACTTCATATTATATACGCTGCAACCAACATCGAACCTATCTGATGGTGATTGCCCAGGTTCCAATTCAACTGCCTCGACAATCTCACTCCACTTAGGATTACAGGTGAATGTAGTAAAAAAATCAGGCGACCCGTGATCTCTGCTTATAGCTACAGCGTCTTGAAAATGCTGGAAATGCGTCCACCAGTAAAGGATGTAGGAATAACGCGCTGCTTTCCAATTGAGCTACCATCAACACAACCTCTACTAACAGCATCAGTGAGCCTAGCGTTTGGAGCCTGAGCGGTCAGCGGCGCTGCTCCAGGAGCGTTGCTCCTGTGAGCGCGCGACCCGGGTTCGACGCAGGCACCCGCGGCACTGTAGTTCGCTACAGGGCCGCACTTGCACTGTAGCACCCGTGGCTGAGATATGCCACGCTGCAGTGTAGAGTAAAAAAATCCTCTCGTCCTTCCCGGGTCAAAGCACATGGTTAAGACTCGCGTCGGAGCTCACAACGGCTAGCTGAGTCTTTGTGTAGGATCGGGGAGGGGGTTCGGGGGTTTTCTCGGCCTGCGTGAGAGGCTCTTCTCCTTAGATGAATGCTGTCGGGGGCGGTCTTACCTCCGGCAGGTCGAGTTTTTAACAGCATCAGTGATACCTTGAAAATGCTCACATCTAAAATCGGCTTGATGATCTGCGATGTAAGTAAGCCTGGACTCTTCTACACATGCATACAAATCAACCACTGCTTGAGAAGACAACCGTCCAGAACATGTGTAAGGGTTAGGCTCATTTCTTCTGTAGTGAAGGTAAAAGCAATCAAAATCTTGCATAGTAACCTCAGTTCTTAGAGCATCTCTAAGAGACTATGTAAAACATTGTCAATCGGTAAATATAGAAAAAATGAAGTAAAACTGCGATCCAACAGACTCTCGTCCTTCCTCGCTATTCCATGTTGCTCGGTATCCCGTCGCCTTCGCTAGCGATCTTTGGCGAGCTCGCGCGGCTCGCCATCCCTTCCTCCCCCGCGCGCAGCCTTGCCCCGCTCGGTTCCCGCCTCTCGCACTCCTCCCGCGCCCTTGCCCCGCTCCATTCCCACGCACAAATGGCCGCCGCGCACAAATGGACGGCCCCCGCCGCGGCGAGTTCAGCAACATCCTCGACGCCCCGCTCCCCTCGCTCCAGCAGTGTCGAGATGAAGGAATCCCGCGCGTCACCGCCGCCGCCGGCGCCCGCGGGCCTCTCGCCGCCCCGCCGCGGTAAGCAGGGCCGCGACGGCGGTCGGCAATGAGATGAGGGAGTCCCGCGCGTCTTCGCCGCGAGGGGAGCCTCCCCAAAGCCGTCGGCGACGCGGACCTGGTGCACGCCTCTTGCCGAAGCGCGAGCGGGACGCGGCTGCGGCCGGGCGGCGCGCGGGGACACGGAGGAGGTGGTGGGCAAGCCGCCGGTGCAGCTGCTGAACCCGCTGGGCGCGCGGAGGCCGCCGGGCCGCGGAGAAACGCCGCCCGAGAGGGTCGCTGAAGATTGCTGCCGCGAGCATGGAGGGGGCGGAGGCCACGGACTCAACGCTGGAGGAGGTTCGGCGGCGGCCTCTGTTTTTTCCCCTTCGACCTTCGCTTTTCCTCCGTTCACAAGAAACTGAATGGAGACACCCGTCAGAATTAAGAATTGGACCGGATGGAGGTGACCAGAAGTTTTTATTTTCTGAATAATTTATGGCTATGTGTAGTATCGCCCGGTGACGATCGCCGCACAAAGCAGGAATCACACCGTGGAGAAGCAGGCACTTTCTTTCTACTACTCCTGCGTACACATACGCCTTGGATGCGCGAACGCCGGTCACCGTGGAGAAGCAGGCCGGAGAGAAGAAGAAGAAGAAAGGATTTAAAGAGGCTGTTGGGTTCCATCATGTTTTTGCTAGTCATTTCATTTTACATAATAGCTAAATCAGAATTTTAGCTATTTATTTTTACCGAGTCTCTTGGAGATGCTCTTACACCTGATTTCGAGGTATCCACACCTTCATATGGAATACCAACCTGAAATCCGCGCTCCCCATATGGAAACAAAAGTGGATACTGTAATGCCATGAATGCAGGATGTAAAGGTGAAATATGCTGCAACCCAGAAGGTATGCTATCAACAATAACATCACGATGATAATTCTCAAGTGAGAAATCACCCACAATCAAACCAGCTAGCTCATTTGATGTTGGCAAATTAAACTGGACAGAATCACCTTCCTCTGCACCAACAATGCGTATGCCAACACGTACATTGCCATGTGCTTGGAATAAATCACGAGCCATTCTAAACTGTTTGACCAAGGGATTGCATTCATTTAACATCTCCATTAAACCACGTACTATATCAGGATCTAGATCACATTCATCAGCATCATCGGTAGAATTTAAAGCCGCAATTGGATTAGATACCTCATTTTCAGTGTCATATATGTAGAGCTGAGCAAATTTTGGTATAGCCTCTTCTGGGGGCAACAAAGAACCAATACGGTGATATACCAGGCCGTTGATCTTGAACGCGTAAGGGCCACCACCATCGTTGATATCATTATCGATGTTAGCGCCCATTGAGGTGAAAGCAAATAATGAATTATACTGCCTGATTCTTCGTAAAAAGTTATTGGAACGTGAATTCCCATCAAATCTTAGCAACAGATCCAGGAATTCAGGCCTTGGTTGGAATGATGGCAGCACAACTTTGCCTGCTTTACAACACAGGTTGTAAACAACACGCCGTTGAGTAGACTCACTACGACAGCGCTCGGGATACCAGAACACAGCTCCACAAAAATGACACTCATAATCAGGAGGTCCGTAATAAGATCGATTTGGATAGGATGCTGCACCAATATACAAAATGGTTAACAAATCTGTTCACAGGTTTATTTATTGAGAACGCTATACATATGTCAAAATATAGAATACAGCAAATTACCTTTTAAATAGTTCACATAATCACTGTCAAAACGCTCCCATGTAGCAGACGGCAGACCTTGATGCAAAATTCCTATTAAAAAACACACCATGAAAACAAGTACCTCGTATCATACTAATTATGAAAGGAGAAAAGTGTGAAATTATTTATATATCATTAGCTCCCCCAAAATTTTGCATTAAACACGAAATCATCATATTTAGAGTCATGCAATAAATATGAATTAACTACAGATTCCCGAAACAAATTGGATGCCAAATACAGCATATAGACTCCATATTAATGTATAGTAAAGATGGAAAAAAAAATTGTGTGATTTGTTCACTCCATATCAATAAACTCTGATAATCCTATTTTAAAACCATACAACAGAATATGAATTAACCATAGATTCCTGAAACAAGCTGGATGTCAAAGCTCAGCATAGATCCCATATTAATTTTTTATCTACAACAACTATCCGTTCTAGATTCAACCTATCAGGTTAAAAGCATAACATAAAAATTTCAGTGCATTTATAAGTGAGGTTGCACCTGCTACAAAGTGGTTCGTCAGTCAAAAGTGACACAGGTTCCATTTGACTAAGCATTTCAGACTTCGATGGTAGGCTGGTTGTTTAGTTAATTTAGTCTCTCAGACATTCAGTTCAAATGCAAGTTCAGGCTCGAGTAGAAATGAACCGGCAATTGTTACAGAGTAGACACTATCGACACCTGTACAATCTTACCCCATCTATAACTGACACGTTAGCAAAATTGGAACCAAATTAAACTGAGCATAAAGCAAGATTAGCACCAGACAGGCATAACGGAGAGGGAATGCAAGCACCTCTCTACCAGCGAAGCAAATTATAGAAAGAGGGATTGAAACGGTAGCACGCGTCGCCAAAAACGGAGGATATGAGATGCCAGCACCGTCTGGAAGGGATGAAGGAACGGCAAAGCTTCTGAAATAAGCGCTTCAAATAATCAACGGCAGCGTCGGCGGCGCGCCGAGCGGCAGCGCTTGGAGAAGGAATCGAGAAGACCAAGGAGAATAGTGGAGGCAGAGAGGGACAGCACTATTCTGATGGTGGTCTTTGGAAGCGAGAGGCACGCCACCAGGAACGGCGGCCATGGCTAGCTCCGAACTCGAACGAAGCTAGGGTGCCTAGTGACCCTAGTCAAGAAAGTGGACCTTACGGACTGTAAGTAGAGATTGTGGGCCTTGCTCAACGCGGCCATTCTTCGCTAGCAAACACATGGGCCGTCGTTATGGCCGCTAGAAGGTTTGTAATAGGGCGGGCCAAGTGGGTGAATCCTATACGTACGGCGGGCTATAGTTAAGCTTTGATAGAACAGTGTTTGAGATTCGTGCAACGGTTGAGATTCGTGTGGGTGGAGAAGGGATGGCTGAAAAGATGCCACGTGTTGCACTCTGATTGGGGCGGGTTGGGAGGTGGAGAAAAAGAAACGAATTCCAAACTTTAAACGCGTTTTTCTCCTAAACCGTAAGTCCGTTTTTGAATCCGTTTGAACCTACATGTTTGTTACAATTAATTCTACAAAATGAGATCCAATATGAATATTTTTTCAATTTTTAAAATTTGAAATTTTTGTCAACATTTTGAATGTACTATATCAACATCTTGTTTGCACTATGTCAACATTTTGTCTACACTATGTCAATATTTTTTAAAAAATATTGATTTCATTTTAAAAATATTGAAATAGAACTAAAAAAATGTTGATTCTTTTATTTCGAAATATTGACACTCTGATTTGGGCTGGGCAATGTAAACCGTAACGCCCTGCATATAGGCAGTCCCGGCCAAGTGGGCTAGTAGGCAGCTTAAGCACATTGCAGCCTGCTTTTCTTTTTCTTTTTCATTTGCACATAGCATGCTGGTAACTAAATTGTACCTGCACTTCCTCTTTTTTGCATACTCACGAGAGACAATAGGATATATGTAGTCTCCTGGCACCAAAGCGTATACTATGTTATTACTGCAAATATAAACAGAGCGGCACATTTGACAGATGGTTGAGTTCGTACTCTGACGAGGAGGTGCAAATTCACGAGTAGGAGCAGCATCGTCACTAAAAGACCGCAAAGCTTCTGAACACAGGCATAAACAGTAAGCACAAATAATAGTGACTTAAATCAGAAATAAATTAACAAAGCGTACCACGCCGCTGTGTCAAGCGATTCTGACGCTGCTGCAAGCGAGCTCGATACCGACCGCGACCAGAGCGAGGAGGAGCCATCGAACTGAAAACAAAAGACCTGAACGGAGAACAGCTGCAGGTGACTGATATAGCTAGTAAATATCAAGAGCTCACAACTGGATTTGTCTATTACGGGCCTGTTCGTTTCGTGGGCCTAATGCCCTAAAACTAAACTTTAGGCCTGTTTTTAGTTTAGGGGAGCCGAACAGGCCAGCTAAAGTTTAGGCCTTCCTCCTAAAACAGGCCGATTTCTCTAGGTCCCGAATCGGTGCTAAAACGCCCTAAAAGCGACGCGGACGCTCGTGCCCCTCTTCCCCGCCCTACTCGCTCTCCTTCCGCCGACGCCGCCGCAACCCCATCCGCCAGCCGCGCCCGTACACGCCGCCACACGCGAGCCCCTCCGCCTCCACCGACCTCCTCCCATCGTCGGCCGCATCCAGTAACCGGCTCGAGGACCATCGATCCGTCGGTTCCCTGGCGGATCTGCCGGTTCGACTCGCGAATCTCCGTCGCCACCGCCGCCGCCGCTTCAGCAGATGGACGGGTTCGGAGGAGACGGCCTCCATCCGTTCTCCCAGCCGGATCCCTATTCGCCGGCGCACTCCTTCAACCCTTTCGCTGGCGACCAAAGCCGTCGCCCGTCCTCCTCCGCCAATGCCTCCCGTCAAGGACTGGACCTCAACTCCCAGGACGGCGGGTGGGCGCATCTTTCTGACTATCAGGGCTACCTGCAGTCAGGCGTGGCGGGGGGTAGCGGCGGCGGGGTGGGATTCGGAGACAGTGGCCGCGGCGGTGGGTTCGGAGGCAGTGGCGGTGGGTTCGGAGCAAGTGGCGGTGGGTTCGGAGAAAGTGCCCGCGGCGGTGGGTTCGGAGAAAGTGCCCGCGGCGGTGGCTTCGGAGGAAGCGGCGGTGACTTCGGAGGTACTGGCGGTAGCGGAGGTTCCGGCGGCCTTCCTGGCAACCAAAATCGCCGTGGCAGCAGCGGCGGTCACCGCACGCTGGGCCTCCGAGCGGCTCGTTCATCGAGCAATCCCGGTCGCGTCCGGGGTGGAGATTCTCCTCTTGGTCGGGATGCAAATTCTCCTCGCCCGCAACCTCGGGGTCGTGGCAGAGGGCACGACGCTGCACAGGCCTCCTCTGGCCGGGGCAAAGCAGCTCGCCGCCGTGCAGCCGAAGCCTTTGACGACGACGACGACCTCGAAGAGGTAGCTCCAGGACTCGAGGTACCAGAAAGCTCTTCCCCTCCTCGCATTGTCACATTGTTGCGTACTGGTTCCAATACATGTGTGTTTGATTGCCGGGCGTTTGTGATGGGTGTTGTAGATTAGGTATGACAAGGCCAATTGGACCTCTGACCAAAATAATGTCGAGTTGTGTAAATTGATTCTCGACCAAATTGCAAACGGAAACTTCCATAACGGCCAGATGAGTGCCAGAGGGTACCTGGAGTTGCAGCAAAGATTTCGTGCTGCAACAAACTTGTACCTAAACGAAAAGGCTTTCTCCAACCGAATCGGTCAACTCCGAGCAATGAACAACTTCATTAAAGAACTGCACACTAAAACTGGGCTTGGTCGAGATGAGAAAACCGGCTGGATAACTGCACCCCCCGAGTGGTGGGAGGAAGCAACAAAGGTGTGCAATTTGTTGCAGATGTTTTGTACTGTCTGCTAATCTTACCTCTGCAAATTCTGTTCTACGTAAATGTTAATGAACCTGTTTCTGCAGGGACATAGTGAGTGGAAGAGGCTGAAGCATGGCCCTCCAGAATTCTTACCTATGATGGAAGAAATCTTTGATAATGTGGCTGTCGATGGCTCCACAGGCTTTGAATGTGGGCAACATTTTGAGGATGAACATGGAGCCGATGAAGATGATGTGCAAGAGCTTCATAGAGACAGCCCTGCGAGCACTGGCAGTCGGAAAAGAGCAAGCAGCACGAGCACAACTGCCACAAGTCCGAGCAAAAAAAGCAAGAGCCCGGTGGTTAATATAATCAAAGAGTGGTTGGATATCAATGCTGACAAAAGAAGGAAGGCTGATGACTACTTCACAGCAAAGCGCTCACTGCTTGATAAGAAGCAGAAAGAGATGGATGAAGCTGTACAAGTAGCTCTGGGAGATGGACTTGATGAGGAGAGTATGGAGTACTATGCATTCTCCCAGCTCTGCAAGGACGATGGGGATAGGAAATTCTGGATGCGCTTGAAAACACCTAGTGCAAGGAGGAAATTTATTGAGAATTACTGCAAGATACATAACTTTCTCTAGTGTTAAGTCAATGTAGTCAAAAATAAATCAATGTTGCTTTGTAAGCTAATCTTTTTCATGTACAACTTTATGCTATGTAATGATGCACTGAGAAACTACTATATGCGGCATGTGTGGAACCCTTTCCTGTTGCTTAATGTTATGTCTGTTTGTACTGATAATAGTTGTTCCATTATCATTTTTGTCCTTATGATATGTGCAAATATTTACTTTATTGTTTTGCTTACTGTTCGATTAAGGCTCAGTAATTGTGCAACTATTTAACATTGTTGTCTTCGCTCGTGATGCAGGGTGCTAATGTATTCGCTGATGAGGCACTTTCTAGCGACGAAGAGGACATGATGATGCTTCTTCAGTATGAGAAGGAGGAGGAGAAACTTGACAGAGCGGTGTTGCTGCTAGGTATGTATCACGACCAATGCCATTACAACAAAAATAAGATGGACAGGGGGTCAGAGAGTGGTTATGAATGGGTGATGAGGAACCTAAATGATCCAGGAGAGTGTTACAACATGTTCAGAATGAATAGGGATTTGTTTTATCGACTCCATGATGTCCTTGTCGAATCTTATGGCCTCAAGTCAACCTCAAAGTGCAGCAGCATAGAGGCCTTAGGCATGTTTCTATGGGTAGTTGGAGCTCCACAGGGGGTTAGGCAAGCTAGAAACAGATTTGGAAGGTCACTAGACACAGTCCATCGGACCTTTGCCAAAGTGTTGAAATCTGTTTTGAAGCTAGCAGCCGATAACATCAACCCAGTTGATCCTGAGTTCAAAACAATTCCAAGTAGGGTGCAGCAGCCTCGCTTCAGTCCACACGTCAATAACTGCATCGGTGCTATTGATGGGACTCACATACCGGTTGTTGTGCCGAATAAAAAGATGGCTCAATATATGTGTCGCAAGGGTTACACTTCACAGAATGTTCTTGCAGTATGTGACTTTAATATGAGATTCACCTATGTGCTTGCTGGATGGCCTGGATCAGTCCATGACATGAGAGTTTTCAATGCTGCCAAAAACAAGCCCGACGGCAAATTTCCTCATCCACCGACAGGTACAAGCCATCTTCATATCTCATTGGTTTTCATGGCATTTCACGTAAACTTATGGATTGTGTTTCATTGATGCAGGACTGTTTTACCTAGTGGACTCTGGCTACCCTAATCGGCCTGGGTATCTTGCACCTTACAAGGGAACCAAGTACCACTTGCCGGAGTTTCGCAGAGGGCCAATGCCAAGAGGTATGAAAGAGACCTTCAATTTTGCACATTCTTCTCTAAGAAATGTTATTGAGAGGGCATTTGGAGTTCTCAAGAATAAATGGAGGATATTGGACAAAGTGCCGAGTTTCCCATTGACAAAGCAAAGCCACATTATTATGGCTTGTATGGCTCTTCATAATTTCATTAGGGACAGTGCTATTGAGGATGAGGAGTTTGAGAAGGCTGATAGGTATGATCAATATGTTCTAGACGAGGATGAGGTCGATGAGGAGATCACTGTGCCGGCGGATACTCAAGATGAAGCAAGTGTGGCAGAAGATATTAACATGAATGCTTTCCGTGATGAATTGGCGCATGCTTTGTTCAACATGTCAAGATGATTTGTAGCTGCTAGTTAAAACCTATTTGGCTTGAGAATAACTTGTTCTAGGGCTGTCAATTCAACTTTTATGGATTCAATGTCGTCCTGTGAAATTGAACTTTATATTGTGTCCGGCAATGTTGCATGTCAATGGTGTTTTCTGTGTTTGCATGGAGTTGCATGGAATTATGGGTATTTCAGTCATTTCGTTGCTCACAACTTCATTTTAGTGCATGGAAACGAACACCATTTTAGACCCTAAAGTTTAGCACAGAAATTTTAGGTTCTACACTTTAGGCCCTAATGTTTTAGGGGTCCTGGAAACGAACAGGCCCTAATCCATCGCATACGTGTCTCTGACACCCGAACCAGCGATCGGAGGATAACGAATTCTGGAAAAAGGCGTCACTTAAACACAACCAGACAAATTACAACTCTGGTTGCATGACGTGGCTATCATGTCACATATCTATCTTCACTCTTGTTCCCTACACGAATGGAGTAGAAAACAGCGCTGACATGTTACCTTTACATGTATCCACATCATCTCATCATGACGAGGACAAGGAACCTCGAGCAGAGGCGCGATGATATGTATCTGTACAAAACAGCACTGACATGTTACCTTTACACGTATCCACATCATCTCATCATGACGAGGACAAGGAACCTCGAGCAGAGGCGCGATGATATGTATCTGTACAAGTACTGTGAACGTCGATTGAACCGACCGCGCATGCACGCTCGGAACCTGATTCTTGTCCTCGTTCATGACCTCCATAATCCACCTGACTGATCGCCAATGGCTACACAAGGCGGCGCAACGCAGCATAACCTTACACAATTCTTTAACACCCAGGACGCACCCTGCCGCAGCCTGTGACGTCACCAAAAGAAGCGCTCACATCGTATGATAGCAAACACCCCAGACGAGCCCATCACAATGCTGAGCTTACAAACGATATTAGCCACGGATTAGTCTAGGTACTCCTATTTCAAACCCAGCATAAAGCAACGAAGCTGACGACAAAAGGGAAAACAAAAACTAACCGCGGCATTTGTGTGAAAAATAGTCCATTCAGAAGAAGGCACCACTAATTTATGCCATGACTACTCAAACGATGGAAATTGCTAAGAAAATAAAAAGAACCAACAACCCTCTTTCTACTGTGATTTTTGTTGTGTTGAAGCGTATCAACCACTTTGGCCAGTCACATAAACGACTGCATTGTTCACTTAAACACAATATCAGCAAAAAAAAGACGCAATTGAATATAAAAAATGTACACTGATAGGGTGATAGATATTTCACAACGCAGCTTGATACATACTTATTCTTAAACTTCATTACAAAACCACGCAACAAACAACTTAACCAGAGAGGTAAAGCCTGAAGCCTGCTTGTAACCACGAAGACACCTACGGCTATTAAACACAACCGGACGTGATACATAGAAGAGTAGCAGTACCAGTACTTCACAAAATATAAAAGGTAGAGAACACACATAGAGAAACTAACTAAGACATCAGGGCATGCAGTCTCCTCCATCTACGCGCAAACTTCGTGCCTTCCCTTCCTAGACGACGCCTTCTTTGCAGGTTCAGGTCCATCAGATAAAGCAGCATTAAGCCTACAAGAATAAAAGGAACAACTAAATTTAATATCACAACGATAACAATTCTTGGCAATAGAGAATAGTACGTCACCTAGTGTCTTTTTCATTCTCAGCAAGAATCGTCTTAGGAGGCTCAAGCATTTTGGGAGGCGTACTCTTCTTCACAACCGAAGGCTGTAAACAAATCAGCAGAAGCATTAGTGACGCGACATAAGGAGCGACAAAAAAAGAAACGAACAAGTAAAACACATGCACAAAATAACGAGCACACAACAGGCGTACCATCTGGCGCTACGAGGACAAGTGGGGTATCAGTTTTGTACTTAGCAGATCCATTTGTGTCATCCATGTCGTCTCCAAAATCACGCACGTCAGGAACACAAGCCTGACGGCCAAAGAAAGTCTCCACTGAATTCACTTGGAACGATATATTTCTCTGCATCAAACTTTTTCGGCTGACAGACACAACAAAAGTAAACTTCTGCGTCACAATAGCAGCAATTTCTCGAGGCATTCCACTGCAACGCATTAGAGTGATAACAGATTTGCCAACAATCTGCTGGGCAACCCTCCCAAAGAGAACAAACTCAGCCGCAGATGTACCATCAGATCCTATCAAACATAGTCGGAACCTACAAAATAAAATGAGGAACACTATAAGGCACATAAAAAGAGGCATGCAATAGATAAATAAGCAACGAGAACATGCCAACATACTTTGGGATAGCATTCACAGAGCCACAAGAACCAGTGCATCTGTAATCAGATCCATATGGATTAGCAGCTTTATGGCATTTTGGGCACGATGAAAACCACCACTGCTGATCAGGACTGATCCTTGCTATGGTGACGGTGCATAGAAAATTTGTATTCTGCAACAGACA
Source organism: Eragrostis nindensis (assembly GCA_012490785.1). Classification (NCBI taxonomy): domain Eukaryota; kingdom Viridiplantae; phylum Streptophyta; class Magnoliopsida; order Poales; family Poaceae; genus Eragrostis; species Eragrostis nindensis. The sequence goes on along the minus strand of JAAXCT010001411.1, from coordinate 30,832 downwards.
AGGTAAAGTTGCAGTTAGCAACAAACTACAACAAATTGCCATGGCCAAAAGCAAGGCACCGCTAACCTCAACAATCCATGGGTCCATAGCACGCAATTCAGGCACAGTCTTCTGCTCAAGAGCAGCCACTCGATGACTTGGACCCGCCATACTGTCACTGGAAATCCACTCAATCTTGGTTACCTCGTCACCCAACCTATTGTACATGAAACATGGAGATAATAAATTAAACCAAATGGTCACACCATGCGTGAGGGAAGGAACTCAATAATTATTAACCTGTCATAAAATTCTTCGATCTCAGAAATAGCTTCGTTAAGGTACCATTTGCAGGCTGGTCCACCACTCAACGAAGGTTCACCTTTCAATATTTCATCAACAAAATGACAAAAAAGAAGAAGAAAAAGAAGAAGGGCCTGCTTGGTTGCTGGCCTAACTTTACCACGCCGTGGCTTCGGCGGCGCCGAACCTGCGGCGAAGTTTTTCCACGCCGCACCTTTGGCGAGATTTTCTACTACAAACGCTGTGGCAGCCACCGTTTAAGCACCAACCAAGCACTGACGCATTTTTGGTCAAGTCGCCGAACCTTTGGTGTGGCTAGCTGTGGCGCTCAACCAAGCAGCCCCGAAGAAACAGACACATACGTGGAGAGACAAAGAACCAAAAATTAAAATGGGGAAAATAACCTCCATATGCTTTCACCAACAAGCCAACAAAAATGCCAACAACGTGATGCTCCTGGCTGATATCAAACACAGAGTCGGCATCAAATGCAACAGCACGATCACCCCACAGTACAAGATTCATCTCATATCCGCTGAACAGAGCAGGAACATGTCAAATTAGAAGACAGACAAACAAAAATCGGTTCACCTAACTGATGACGAGAGCAATAAGCAGAGAAATAACCTCAGATCCTTTAATGCAACCATCCTTATAGCAGTATCCGCAACAGGCGCAACACTGCTAGCTAAGCGGACAGAACCAAGCGTAGACACTCCAGTGATCATAGCAAGGACATCTATAACCAAGATAAATCAATTCTCGAATAACCCACAGTAAGGCAGTTCAAAATAGAGTACTAACCAGTAAAATATAGCTGACTGCCAACATGCGAACTGAGATCCGACAACGGTGACAAGTTATAAACAAAACGAGGAAAAGACAAGGACACATTCTCAACACGATCAATCTTAGTCCAAGGAGTAAACTTAATCATATACTTAGCAACAAACGGTCTGTATGCAGCCTTGACAGGAGCAACGATGAACTTGCTGAAGGTGTAAACACTCCCTTCTTTGACAGTATCCTTAATCTTGTCAGCATCACGTCCAGGAGCCTCCGCATATATAGAATTCCCTTGTATAAGCAAGCATGAGTCGAGAACCACAACATGAATTGAGAAGAAACAATAATCCAGAGAACACACCTCTTCATCGACAAGGACCAAATCCACATGAAAAGGAGCTATACCATCACGACCGCCACAATAATCCCACAGACGAGATACCCTGGCGCGCACGCACCAGCTCCTTGACTCCGGCGAAAGATTACAAAGCTTCGAGAACACCATTTCTTGCAACCAAAAACAACAACACAACCGGCTATGAACTATGAGGAAGAAAAAAGGAGGGCACAGCTAGAACAGAGTGAATTCTGTCCTTTAAAAGAGCAGGCCAGAAGCAGTACAGCTAATAAAAGGAAGCCACGTAAAAAGGGCATAGTGATAAGCACAGAGAAGGATAGCACTACGTGGCATCTGACACCACAAGCCCCAACGCATCAAAACCTGAACCAAACAACAATATCATAGAACTGTCGCCTGGCTCCAGACAAAACAAGGCCAATACAGTGCACATACCCTGGTACACAAGGAGCTCCAATTCTTTCAAATCTTCTATCCGTAGCATCACATTTCAGAATAAGGCAAAAAAAAAAAGAGAGACATGTTCTACATTTTGAATTGACAAAAAAAAAAAAGCATATACAAATAAGCAATTCCGTCTGCTAAAATACAACTACATATGAAAGCGCATTCCACATGTCTTGTATGGTTCCATAATGTTTGTGCAAAGTTCTGGGAATTTCAAACATTGTTATATGAAAATAAAATCGACATCATTTTTGAAGTGAAACCAAATTTGATGAACAATTCACTGGTCCTAGAGAGAGAGAGAGAGAGAGAGAGAGAGAGAGAGAGAAGCTCTGAACACTGATCTCATACTCATAAAAGGATCTACTGTCCACAAAAACAATGACAATTAATTATCTTAAACAGCTTTGGATGCTTAATTAATAGGCGTACACACCAATGAAACGATCGATCATTAAAAAATAAATCTTAACTGAGAACTGCCACATAAGAGCCTTTGTTATCTATCAGCAGAATTGGCATATTTATGTAAAGCTGACCTCCTCCGTTGCTGATGATCTACAAGCAACAATTTGGCCTGATCCCATATACACTCACATCGTGAGACAGAAAAAAGAAATAAATTTAGGCACTGCATGCCAACAGAAAGCTTTGCAAGGTTGTTCGACAACACAAAGAGGATCTTATTATAAACACTCTGAAGACCTTATATCAGGCCAGACTCTGCACATGTTGGTAACAAGATTGACAAATCACATGTAAGGTAAAAAAATTAGACCCAGCCATGTACCAAATAACTGTGAGCTGGGTGAATGTGCTACCGAAAATATTGACCAAACCAAAGAGATTCATCCATGTCAACATATACGTACCACTTGTGACAATTTCCTATAATATCCTAGCATCGTTTTGAATCTTTCCAAAACAGCCGCAGCCACTGTATTATGTTTTCGAGCCCCTATCGCAGCTACTGTGTTGTAATTCCCAAGCTAGCAAATCCGTAAGAACCATGAGAAGTTGAGAACATGTATTGAACTTACCACGCGATTCCCCCTCGTCAACCTTCTGGTAACGCTGCAGCCATTGGAGGGGCGTCTGCAATTTGGCAGGCAGCAGCACGCACGACGGCAGCCACGGAAGCCTCGCCACCTGAGTCGCCATCTCGCCCCCGCGGCGGCTACACGCCTCCAAGGCCTGTTTTGCACGCCACCTTGCTCGCCGTCTCTCCTGCAGCAGCACACCGACCAACACAACAACGCAGACCGGCTCCGACGGCTAGGGTTAGGGCTCCATGCTGGATTACAGCCCGGGAACCGGGATGAGGGCCTCCATGAGACATGCGGGGCAGAGGAAGCAAGCCGGGGAGGGGAACAGAAGAGGGGAGGGGAGGTTGAGGAAGCCGCGGCGGGCATGAGCTGCGACGGCGCACGGACGTTCACGGTGAGGAGGAGCGAGAGAGAGAGAGTGAGGCGGAGGCAGAGAGAGAGACACTAAATCTGAATTTCGTCTCCTTCGTCGCGAGGGCGGAACGCGTTCACTGTTCGGACGTCTTGGACCGCGGGTTAGTTCCGGCGGAAGGGTCTTTCGGCGGGGACGCGCGGGGGGAAGCGATCCGATCTGAAAATTCGGATGACGCGTGCACGGCCGTGCTTCCCTGCAAAATTGACACTAAATCTGAATTTCGTCTCCTTCGTCTTGATTTAAGGAAAAAGCGAGGTGTTTTCCGAAATAAAAGAACGCGTTCACTGTTCACACCGGGACGTCTTGGACCGCGGGTTAGTTCCGGAAAAACGGAAGGGTCTTTCGCAAAACAGCGGGGACGCGCGGCCTATCGGAAACGGAAGCGATCGGGACGATCTGACCGCCGTGAAATTCGGATGACGCGTGCACGGCCGTCGGGGCTGAATCCCAGAAACCTTAAAGAGTAGAGATAGATGGTAGCTTGCTGGGGTCAGCGGCTGCCGTTGAACGGTGACAAAAGGCTTTGCCGCGTCCGATCCAACAATGGCCGGGTCAGGCGCTAGAGGTTTAAGTGAGGAGTAACTAGTACTCCCTCCGTTTTTTGTTTTATGACGCCGTTGATTTTTTTAGACACTTTGACCATTCGTTTTATCTATAAATATTTATGTAAATAGCTAAGTATATAAGTTAACTTTAAAGTTTTTTTGATGATGAATCCAATGGTATTCATTTCACATTCAAAAAATAATTATTTAAATCAATAATGTTGGTCAAAGTTTAACTAAAAAATCAACGACGTCATATAATTAAAAACGGAGGGAGTAACTCTTTCTTGTCCGTTTTACCTTTTCCATTTTAGCACAGTGAACGTGAGAAGGACCGAGCCAAAGCGGATGTCAATGCGTTGCAAGTCAATTTTGGGTCTGTTAGGCTAAATTTTAGTCCTGTCACATAAAAAAAATTTGTTATTTAAAAATATTAAATAAAGTTTAATTACAAAACTAATTGCAGAACCTCTGGGCTAATTCGCGAAACGAATCTAATGAAGATAATTAAGCCGTGATTAACAAATATTTACTGTGGCATCACTGTATCAAAACAAAGATTAATTAGGTTCATTAGATGCATCTCGTAAATTAGCATCCATCTGTCAAAAAAGTGTTGCCCTTAGACTTTATTTAATACTCCTAAATAGATAGATTCTTTTTGTTGTTGTTGCTGTTCTGGTTTTGCTGCGGCAGGCAGAGTGACAGAGAGGATAATGCAGACGATGACAGACGATGCTTCGGCTGGTGGACCGCAAAGTTCATACAGCCCAAAAGGTAGGGCCATGTTATTGGGCCAGTGGCCGGAGAAAGCAACAACGTCTAACCTCCTCAAAGAGGGATGCTAAAATAATTTTTTTTTAAAAAAAAACCTCCTTTGAAGAGGTGGGAACACAAGGATTCCAACACCGTAGAATAGGCAGTTGCACGTTGTTTTCGTTTCCGCTCACAATCGTATGCATTTATTATTGGTGTAGTTTAATTTGTTTGGGGGGGGGGGGGGGGGCACTGGTACCCTGACCACGATGAAGCTGCGCATGTAAGATTATTCTTTTGAAATCCTAGGCAAGGTGTGCAAGGATTTCTTTCTTTTGTGGGAGATATAACATGATTAATCCTGGCCCAAACTAGAGTGATGTCCAAATTCACAGTGTTCCGTTGAAGCAATAGGCTACTGTAAAAGCCAAAATACTGTTGCAACGTGAGGTTTAATAGTCCCATATGAACCATCAAAGGAAAGTACAACCAACTTAAAAGCTCAAGAAATTGTGAAATAATTCAAGTTAACCGTCTTACACAAACTGAAAATGAAAGTGTGCGTGTAATATTAATGGGCCTATTATGTACCTTATTCAATACCAATCATCTTTCCTAGCTAGTAATAATATAGGTTTCGATCAGTAACATTATTGGTTTCAGTTTGAGATGTTTATTTTGCCACGGCACAAATACATGCAAGGAATTTTTTAAACAAGAAGGGGCTAAGCACTATTTTTTTGACCGAATGGGTAAGCACTGTTGGTTATAATTTACTGGTAACAATGCAAACAAGGATTTCTCATGGAAATACGTGTATGTGCTCCAAAACTCTAGTCCGGAAATAAAATTATGATAGTTTTATTAATTAATTGAGTGTGAAATTTTTGCACCATATGGTTATAATGACTATTCAAAAATGGTGTTTCTCATCCAGATTATATAATCCAGTTTATAATGTATAGACTGAAACAAACATGGCTCAGAGTATAACCATTCACAAGTTAGATTATCATAATTCACCAAGCCGCTCGTACTTAGGTTATATATTACAAGCTACATTATATAATCCAGGTGGGAAACATGTTCAATAAGAACATCAGCTATGTGCAATTTATCCTCTTATATTTTTATTAGAACGCTGCTATAGAGTAGACCCAAACGTACGACTCGATTCTGACTATTGTTATCGTGCGAACAAGAAGCATGCACTTGAAAAATAATGCCGTTGATTAATCAAAGTTGGAACAAAGTCGCACAATCTAGTCGGCTCTACAACAATTTCCTTTTTATTATTATCTCCCAATATTGATGTATTATGTACCAACCAATTCCACCCAAAAAAGCATAAGCTGATGGAAAATATAGTAATTCATGTATACTTTATTTATTGTGCCACATACAAGCTCCCACAAATCTCAAATTGGAAAATATGGGTTGCAATTTATTTAATAAATTTTTAGCATCAGGATTATGACTCAAGACATCCAACTTTAGTGTCGTGTTGAGCAACTATGCATTGGCGAGTTGAAAAAATAAATAAATGAGAAAATGGGGGAAAGATGGCAATTCTCTTATACATTAAACTAGTATAGCAGTCTGCGCATTTATGATGTTAGATTTGCTAGACTTTTGTATACTATTGTAAGAGTTTAAATATAGTTTATTATTGGTTACTTTATAGCAATACATTTCTAATCTTATAGAAAAAGAATGGGGAAATTAAGTCACATCCCATAATGAGTGGTTGATGAGTTATCATTCTCCGGATTGTGTCTTAACTCAATCATAAGATTTTTCCCCCAAAAAAAACTCAATCGTAAGATCCAACAAATCTAATAGGAGTATAGTTTGTGGTGTTCATCTATACAACTTCCAAACTATAAGCAGCATGTAAAGGTCAATATTGTGGCAATGGATGAGAAAAATCATAAGATCCAACTAATCTAATAGGAGTATAGTTTGTGGCGTTCATCTCTACAACTTCAAGAATATTATAAGTAGCATGTAAAGATCAATATTGTGGCAATTGATGCGGAAATTTTATTTAGTCTGTAATTTTATAAATATTTATAGAGGGTTAACGGACTATTGTTTCATAATGGCAGTGGTGGGTAATTTTTCTTTGGTGTGTAGTTTTACTATATTTATAGTGGGTTATCGGACTATTTCTTTCATAATGGCAGTGGCGATAATTTTCTTTTCTCTGAGTAGTGTGGTAATTTTTAGGCTTTGAGAGCAAATGTGGTTTCTTTTTTTCTTAGTCAATTATATATACATATAATAGGTGATGTTTGTACAAACCATGAGCATGATGTTGATCAATTGTTCAACTGATACTCTAATGGTATGCTATAGGCGTGGATATACTTGCCTAAATCAGGCGAGAGACATCCTTTGCTCATTTAAAGCATATATAGTTGTAATGGATGTGAACTACTTACTAAAGGTTTTTTCCCAAGAGAGTACAACACAAACAATTGAAGTCATTACCAGGTTAACTCCTTACTAACACCCTTAATTGTCTGAACAGGAACCCTGTTGTCGACACACTCTCAGATCAATAAGCTGAAACGTGCTCTTCGATACATCCAAAACACTATTTAGGAAATGTAAACAAAATTTACAATGTGGCATAAGAACATTTTCGCATTTGCTTTTGGAAGAGTCCGGGAAAGGGGACTATTTGCAGTTACAAGACACTTTGCAGTTACAAGTAATGAGAAATGGAATTGAAAGAATGATTTACAAAGGTATCACAATTGGTCATGAAAAAAAAAATTGAACTGAACCGGAGTATTTTCAGTAGCCTTTTCTGTTAACCCTCCGGCAGTTCTGCCTGATCTCTCCATCGCTCCCTGTTAGCGGACTGATGTTGCCCATCTTAACCATGGACACTGCAAAGTTCTTGAAGAAATCCTTCTGGTTACCAGCGAACCGATGAACAATGGGAGCGGTGGTCGCCGCCGCTACAGGGTCGGACAGCATGACCGGGTCGGACGGGAGCTGGGCGCGGCCTTGCAAGAGGTTGCCGTAGTACTTGTTGTCAAAACGGTTGGGAGTAACCTGGTCTAGGTCTCCAGTGCACCATCGGCCTGCCCACCCGTGCAATTCTGCCGCGTGAACTGGCACTGCACTTTACCGAATGTATGTGCACCTGAAGTGAAAGTATGTTAAGATCAGTGTACAGGCCAGGCGAGTTAAGAATTTTCTAAGGTTGTGGTGGTAAGCAAAGTTAAAATTTGCTGAAAAAAATATATCTTAAGTTGGTAGTTGTACGTTACCTTGGGGGGCGACGAGGTCAGTGTCGTCAAGGTTCACGTTTCTGAACTTCTCCTGGAGCGTCTCCAGGGGATCGAAGAAGTTGGGGAGGTTGTTGGCGCTCTCGATGTTGGTTCCGGCCGAGCTGCACTCTCCACCGGGGACCTCCAGCCTGCACCGTGCATGATTCATTGGTTCAGCCAGCTCGCTTCATGCAAGAATCTTGATCAATAACGGAAGAACATTCGGGTGCTTACGAGTTAGACGGAGATCTCGGCAGCGAGTGCAAGGATGTCAGCGCAGGAGACGATGCCGGGGCACGCGTGCTCGAGCGCGCTCTTGATGTCGTCCACCACGGGAAAGCCGCGCGCCGAGTTGTCGTTGGCGGGCACGTTCTTCTCGCTCTGGATCGCCGGGAGGTCGTCGTCCAGCAGAAGCGATCCGTCGCAACCCTGAACGGAAACGAAATGGCATGCATGTCAGCTTAAGAAGACGCACGTGTACGTGTATCAAATGTCAGTCAGGGCAGTCGTGGAAGTGGAGGCGGATGAGGCTGGCCGGGATGCGCGGGTCGGTGACGCGCGCGTCCTGGATCACGCGCCGGACGATGTCGTAGGCGTTGGGGCACGACTCGTCGTAGAACGCCGAGCTCAGCGCATCACCGGCGACAGGGGGATGACCGTGTGCTGCTCTGGCTAGAGCGAGCAAGACAGCGCAGTGCGCTGCTGCTAACAGCAGCAATCCGATAGAGACGAAGCGGGAGGAGGTGGCAGCCATACGTGTATCAAATCGGAGATGCTTGCTACGTAATCAGTGGAGGATGGAAGAAGCAAAAGGATGCTCTCACATCTCACTACTCTTGTTGGAGATGGAGATTGCAAAGATGGATGTGAGTGGGATGGTTCACGGGGCGCGGCAGGTTTTATAGTCTGTAGCGATCGCCGCGCGCGCGGACTATTCGTTGAAAAGGGACAGGATGCGCGTTTGACATGTTCGCACGCTGGAGCTCGTCAATTGGATTTTATTAGTGTTGGTGCTGCGGGTTACGTCTGCAGGCAAGACATCCGTTCATGGGCACGCGGCTGCTTCTGATATAATACGCTGAATATGCTGATTATTGAGAGACCGATGGCGGCGCGCGGAGACGAGGTCGCCAAGTGGCCTTGCCATTCATGATGCTCGCGTGCGCATGATCGTTTGCGTCCGGTGGGGAAAGGGAAGGTACCCGCAGAAGCTTTGTGACATTTCTTCCCGAAAAGTGATACTCCAAACAAACTGTAGATGGTGGCTTGCTGGGGTCACTGGGCCAGCGGCTGCCGTTGACCGGCGACAAACGAGAATTTTTTTTATTTTTAATCGATTTTTTATTATATTTTTATTAATAACCGCTCGTTTTCGAAATTAGCAAAACTAGTCGCCTAATCGCCCACCTGAAGGGCGATATCCTCTTGTCGCCCCTATAATGGGCGACATGAAGCAAAAATCTGTTGGTGGAGCCCAGTCGCCCAGGCAATGGGCGACAAAGAGCCAGTCGCCCGGATAACGGGTGACAAGAGGATATCGCCCGGACAATGGGCGACAAGGGGTAGTCGCCCATTCGCTCGGCGACAAAGATCTAGTCGCCCAGTGAACGGGCGACAAGGAGCTATTCGTCTCTCAAAGGGCGACAAGCTGCTTTTTTTTTTGTTTTTCGAAATTTTATGGTCGTACGAAAAAAAAATTATTTACCGCATGTATTTTTTGTTTCTCATTTATGTTTGATAGATTACCATTTATGTGAGGTTATTTTATGTTTTCGTACGTGAGAAATGAAAAAATTTATTTTCCGCATGTAATTTTTGTTTCTCATTCGACATGCCGTGTATCCGAAAAAAGGTACGATAACTTAGGCTCGATACATAGAGTGAAGTACAACAAAGATTACAAATATTGGTTGCAATGGCATGTACGGAACACGTGACGACTACTATCATAGTTGCGTTCCGCTCGAAACCTAACATGCCTTAGGGAAAAGTAAATAATAGGAACAACAAACATGCATGGCTTCGGTGACGCTTAGGAAGTTCATCTTATGTCATCCTCAGAACTATTTCTCCTCAATCTCTACTGAGTGCAACGGGGATATTTCCCCTTCCTGAAGGCATCAGGACCTGCTGCCCTAGCGCGGCGAGCTCTCTCGCGCATCCTCTCCCTTTCGGCCTCGCGGGCCTCGTGAGCGACGCGATCTTTCTCTTGTTTGCGCCTGCGTTCCGCCTCCTCTCTTTGCTTGCGTTCTGCTTCGTACTTGCGTCGACGCTCTTCCTCCTCCTGCCTCATCTTCCTGCGTTCCTCCTCTCTCCTTTCCTCAGCTTCCATATCAAGCCAACGCCTTCTTGCACGTTGAGCGACACGGCAGACATGGGCTATATCCTCCGGTGTCTGCTCAGTGTCAACATACTCGATGAACTCACAGAGAGGCGGTGGGGACTGCAATGTTACGAAGTAAGTAAAAATGAACGGTGCAAGCGAAGAATGATGAAGTACAAGTAGTTACCCTTGGCCTCCCATCGGAGAAGTAAAGACCTTGCGACGGTGGCTCATATTGGTAGTTGTTGCACATCCAAAGCCTCTTTCCGTAGTCAACACCGAGAACGAGTGACCTCACTAGCCTGCATGGAGTGCCACAGAGACACATAGGAGCGTAGAAGCCATCTCCGAGAGGTAACGTCTCTCTGTTGAAGGGTGGGTCGTTGGGGAACTCCATAGCTATGGGAGAGATTCTGATGTTGGTTAGATTGCGAAGTGGGTGAACTTTAATAGACGGACGATGGTGGAGCAGTGTTGAAGGACAGAACACTTTGCACTGTGCAATCAACGCACTGTGCAATCAAAGTACCGTGGGAATGTACTGTTCAATTAAAATACTGTGCAATCAACGCACTGTGCAATCAAAGTACTGTGGGAATGTACTGTTCAATTAAAATACTGTGCAATCAACCCACTGTGCAATCAACCCACTGTGCAATCAACACACTGTGATGCATGGCATCGGAATCTTTGATCATTGAGGCTCTTCAATTAGGGAATGGCCCATTCAGCAGTGCGTAGGACGTCCTTTAGCGATTATACGGATCGCAATTAAATCGGTTCGGACACGGGAGTCTTTTGTACATGAATGCGACCACACTGAATTCATTTGTTGGAAAAACGTTTAATCAACGGGTACAATATGACGATATTAATTCATTGGCATGTGACAGCGCTAGTCATTTACATAGTACCATTCCGCAAATACGAAAAGACAACATAGTGAGTGACACTTAGGAAAAAAAATAAAAGAGGCTACAACAAATGGCGTGAGCGGATCACTTGATGACCATTGTGCTGCCCTAGACCTAACATGCCTTAGGGAATTTAAAATAAACGATATGCTTCCGTAACTAATTGCTTCCAGAGGCGCCCTTATCCTTCTCATGGGACTCATAGTTCCTCATCATGGCTACATATGCCTCATCCTCCGGTGTCATGTGGTCATCGATCCACTCAATGAAATTGCAACCAACAGTTTTCTGTGAGTTCTTGAACAGCGTTCTTTGAACACCCTGCATATGAGAGATATGTAAGTGTAGTGCGAACCTTGTCAGACGTACCACGATTTGACAAAAAAATACCTCATTTTTTTGTTCCTCCTCCGTGAAGAACGAGAGCCTAGTTGGCTCGCTGCATTTCCAGAACCTTCTACCGTATGTGTCGTAGTCGAAGGAGATACCTGATGAGCATTCTTTACCGCAATGGCAAATTGGAGGATCAACACCGGCTGGAGGGGAGTGGCTTCGCTTACGAGCATTTGCGGGAGCCCCGTTATGGAACTCCGCCAACGATTTGTGTACCCAAAATGGGTCAACTCTCTCTTTGCGTGACATTCTATTATACGTGTAGTGGAGAATGATATGAAACATATGTTTGGCATCTCTATTTATAGACGGGTTCCTGGGCATCCGGGTTGACAAGTAACCTAACCAAGGTTACTTTTGAACCATTGCAAGACACGACGCCTCCCTTGATATTATGGGCGACACATATTTTAGTCCCTTGTAAACAGAGATTTCGGAAATATTTTAGTTCCAACGAAAATGTAGGTACGGGCTACATAATAGGAGGCATACAGGTTGCATCATCTATTTGGTCCCTGATTTTTTTGTTTTTCCTTTTGAGGATGTTGCTTCTGCGGCTAGCATACGGGCAATCCTCCGCCTTGCTAGTTCATCCTCTCGCAATTTAATACCTATCTCGCGTTCGGGTAGTTGTAGGCCGGTGGAGACAATTGCCTGTTCCATCCTTTCGTAGTCTTCCCGCTGCATGTTGTAGTCCTCAGTAGTTTCCTCGACTGTCACATAACATTCTATTCTTGGTGGTGGCGGGGGGTCAATCCGTTCTTCGAACTCACATAGTTCCTACACATTGTTATAAATCAAACATAGTTCGAACGGTGAGATTTTGTAGTTTCAATAACAACATACCTCGCCATCAGGCACGGGGCAATGGAAGAACCTACTACCACCGTAAGTTGAAAGCTTGGCACGGTCTCCGCAATAGCAGAACGGACGGTCCTCCCAAGCAGGGTTAGGCACTCTCGATCTGTTGTTTGCCATTTTTTTGCTGGCCGTCTAAGTGGATGCTTTTAGGTGTTCTATCCGCTCTCCTTCGTCTGCTTCACCCATCGGTTCCACAGATGCCAGATTTTGTTCACCCTCCTCAATTTGTGTCTCACGATCTTGACCCTCCTCAATTTGTGTCTCACGATCCTCTTCATCCTCCGTGTCTGGCCTACCTACCTCGTCCACGGCATCTACCTCAACCACCTCCTTTAGGTATGCCTGAGCAAGGAGGACGAGAGGCCACCCACGTTCTACTGCCTTGTCCACATATTTCCTCCATGTTGATGTTGCATTCAAAGGTATTAACTCCCAGTAAAACCCCTCACGTGCACGGCTAACCATGCCCATCAGGTTCAATCCGTGTTGGTCTGTATCCAGCTGAAACAGCCGCATCAACCAATTGTGCACACCCTTAATTGTCCTTTCATTTGGCCTTGTGATTCCTCTACAAACTGACGGAAACCCTGATAGATCAACCCCCTGTACCCCACGAACAATATCCCCTTCTCCATAATAAATTTGAAACACTATTTTATCTGACATACCTGTCAAACATCGAGATTATCATTTATTTTCGTATTTGTCACGTACTAATCAAAATTAACTATCTTTTATATACTGACTATCTTACTTGCTTATAATACATCTAGATATTACTTATAATTAATATAAACCTTTTTTTTACAAATATACTACATCTATATATTAATATATCTATATCTATCTTACAGAGTATTACATCTACAACACTTGTAAGTAAATAATAATACCACTATATAATGCTTCACTATTTATTTAAATACTATAATACTAAACTATTTAAATACTAGCAAATATTATAATGCTGCTATTTAAATAATAGCAAATACTATAATGCTACACTATTTAATGCTACATTATTTAAATCTAGATCTAGCTTAAATACTATAATGCTACACAATATAATGCTACACTATTTAAATACTATAATGCTACACTATTCATTTAAATACTACTAACTCTAAATCTGGCTTATAAGAATCTAAACCTACATCTGTATCTATTGTATTAATACGACTATATTATACTACACTATTTATTAAATACTAGTAAAACTAGATCTAGCTACATCTAAAACTATATTTATAACTAGTCATACTCTAACTATTATACGAATCGAAAACTTACCGAAGTTACGACACGGTTGGACAGCACGCCGCAACCACCTCCTCCTCCCCTCTTCTCTCTTTCCTTCTCTTCTCCTCTCTTCCCTTCTCCTCTCCCTCTTTCTGCTCAACGCGGCCGAGGCCGAGGCCGAAACGCCCGCGGTTTATAGCGGGGCGTCTTGTCGCCCGACCGTTGGGCGAGTGGGCCCTTATCGCCCGACCGTTGGGCGACTGGGCCCCACCACGCGCGCGCGCCGCGCCTTGTCGCCCTTCGGATGGGAGATTCGCGTCCTTGTCGCCCGGTCGACGGGCGACTGGGCCCCACCGCGCGCGCGCCGCGCCTTGTCGCCCGGTCCCACGGCGACTGGGCCCCACAGCACGCGCCCCGCGCCTTGTCGCCCGACCTATGGGAGATTTGCGGCCTTCTCGCCCTGCATAGGGGCGACAATATGTTATCGCCCGTCAGACGGGCGATTAGGCGACTAGTTTTGCTAATTTCGAAAACGAGCGGTTATTAATATAAGTTTCTTTTTCTTCACTTCCCCCTCCGAAAGAAAGTTTCGGAAGGTTCTTCATGTTTTTCTTCCTCCTCCGGAAGAATCTTTCGGAAGTTTCTTCAACTTCGCTTCCTCTTCCACGAAAGGATTTCGGGAAGGTACGCCGTCTTGTCCTCCTCTTCCGGAAGAACGTTTCGGAAGTTTCTTTTTCTTCACTTCCCCTCCGAAAGAAAGTTTCGGAAGGTTCTTCATGTTTTCTTCCTCCTCCGGGAGAATCTTTCGGAAGTTTCTTCAACTTCGCTTCCTCTTCCAAGAAAGGATTTCGGGAAGGTACGCCATCTGTCTTCCTATTCGGAAGAACTTTCGGAAGTTTCTTTTTCTTCACTTCCCCCTCCGAAAGAAAGTTTCGGAAGGTTCTTCATGTTTTACTTCCTCCTCCAGGAGAATCTTTCGGAAGTTTCTTCAACTTCGCTTCCTCTTCCAAGAAAGGATTTCGGGAAGGTACGCCGTCTTGTCTTCCTCTTCCGGAAGAACGTTTCGGAGGTTTCTTTTTCTTCACTTCCCCCACTGAAAGAAACTTTCGAAAGGTTCTTCATATTTTCCTTCCTCCTCCGGGAGAATCTTTCGGAAGTTTCTTCAACTTCGCCGTCTTGTCTTCCTCTTCCGGAAGAACGTTTCGGAGTTTCTTTCTTCACTTCCCCCTCCGAGAGAAGTTTCGGAAGGTTCTTCATGTTTTACTTCCTCCTCCGGGAATCTTTCGGAAGTTTCTTCAACTTCGCTTCCTCTTCCAAGAAAGGATTTCGGGAAGGTACGCCGTCTTGTCTTCCTCTTCCGGAAGAACATTCCGGAAGTTTCTTTTTCTTCACTTCCCCTCCAAAAGAAAGTTTCGGAAGGTTCTTCATATTTTTCTTCCTCCTCCGGGAGAATCTTTCGGGGACCTTCGTTCCAACGACGACACTTCCACTTCCGGGAAGGCTTCGACCATCCGAAGGGCTTCTCCCTCCGAGACTTTCGTTTCTTCCGGAGTTGTTTCCTCCGGGACTTAATTTCTTCCGGAGTTGTTCCTCCGGACGCCCCCGGCAGCACGCTTCGAGCCTGCGAGGACAGTGTCCTCCGGAGCCAAGGGCGCTTCGCTCTCGGCCTCCTCATCTTCCCCTTCGCCGCCGACAGGGACAGCGACGAGCACCTCTCGCTCCGGCACCTGGAACTCCGGGTACTTGATGGAGAACATCCGATTGATACGGGGACCCACAACAAGCTTCTCCCGACGAGAAGCCTCGTCCGGAAGGAAGGGGCCGAGAATCTCAGCGGCGCCGTCTTCCACCTCCCTCAGCGTCTTGGCTGCGCAAACCACGTCGTCAAGCTACGGCAAACAACCGAAGGAAAGCGCTTACCGGAGCGAACGTACCTGGGAAGTTCTCAGGCTTCAAGTGGACCTCCGGGTCTCCGCCCGGAACCTCAACCACGAACTTCTGCTCCCAGCTTCGGAGCAAAGGCCACACCCCCGCGGCGATGAACTCTTCGCAGAGGTCGCGCATCGAGAGTTTCCGCGCCACCGTCTCCAAAAGCTTCACCCGGGACTCGCCGGTCCCGTCCAACTGCACCGTCGGGTACTGTCGGGTACCTATTTTCTAGGTACTCTATACGGTATACACGCGGAATAACGTGGTACGGGAGCCGCCCGAGACCCAAAGGCCTTGTATATAGCTAAGAGATGGAAAGCTGGGCCCCTGGAGTGGTCCAGTCGGGCGGAAGGCACAACAACGGCCTTTGGTCGCAGAGCCTCCGTTCCTCACGGCCCGTTAAGGGACCGGGCGCACGTGGCTGCACGAGCGCAGCCCCCCACCCTGGACCGCGATTGGTCCAGCGTTAGAGGAGCCCGCCTTGGACGTGGCAACGAGCCCGACTCCCCGCTGTAGGAGTCGGGCGCCGCGGAGTCGAGCGACGCCTCCTACCGAATTCCGGCCAGCCACCGTCCGCCGCCCATGTACCCCGGAGGTGGTCGGGATCGGCGAAGGGACACGACCGAAGCGAACCCGACCACCGCGGCCGGAAAGCAAGCTCGGCGGCGACATGGAAGCGTTGGTCAAACCCAAGTGTACGGCCGGCCAGATTTGGATAAGAAGACGCTCCATATCCACTCCTGGGCGGTGCGAAGGTACACTATGCCTGACGTACGGCCGCGTGGGGGCGTCGCATCCGGATCAGGCGTGGAACGGGGAATGCATGCACCAAGTACGCTACACAGTAGCAACAGCGCGCGAAGTGACCGTCGCCCAACTCCACAGGTATCAACAGCACACCAACAGCGATCAACAGTGCGGATCAGGAAATGGGCGCTCCACAGCGCCCAGACAAGACCCGGATGACATCATCATACCACCTGGCGCGGAGATTGCGGCGGAAGACACCGGAGCCAGCAAGGACGGCCCGACTCCGCCTCCGTCGCCCTCTCACTTATCTTTCTCTTCTTTTCTTTTTCTTCTTTCCTCCATCTGTACCGTTCTTCCTTGTTGTATAAAAGGGAGAATTGGGCCCAGGAGGGAGAGAGACTTGTTTTTGGGCTCACACAACAGCTCATTTCTCACACGAACAAACACACTCGCACGCAACGCAGAGACAGAGACTTGGGAGCGAATCCCTCTCTCGCCACGGCTTGTAACCCTACTACGAGCAACACGAGCGAAACCTCAAACTGGACGTAGGGCTTCTTTTGCCTGAACCAGTATAACCCACCGTGTCAAACACAATCCATCTGGTCGCCGTCGAATCGCGCACAAATCTACTCGTCGGCCGGTTACCAAACGCCGACAGTTGGCGCGCCAGGTAGGGGCCTCAGCGCGTTCGACGACGACCACATCGCCAGCTGATGGCTTCGTGGCCGCCAACATCTCGCGGTCGTCTCCCGCTTCGTGGGAGCGTCCGCGGAAGGGACCGGAGGCGCTCCACCGCGCCTTCTTCCCGGTTCTACACCCCAGTCACGGTTCCGTACCGTGTCTTCCGCTTCGGCGACGTGGACTTCTTGACGGACCACGCCGAGCTGCAGCGGATGCGCAGCAGCGCCGGCGCGGAGCCGCTGCGCGTTTTCACTTCGGATGTTTACCTCTCGCGTGGACCGGGGGCCCGGGCACTGCCTGTGCGCATCGAGGCGTACCTCGGTGCGAACCCCCGGCCAGATGAATGCCGGCGTATCTTTTACGCGCTGGCACTCCTCAACAACTGCCTTGTTGAGGGGCCACCACTCCCGCCTGGCTACGAGGCCTGGGAGCGTCGAGCCTCCCTGCCGCCGCGGCTACGGGAGTCCATGGAGGCGTTGGAGCACGAGCTCGCGTGCCGCTTCCCGCCAAGCCGGACTGGACCCCCCGGTCCCGCCATTGGCGCTTCCTCGTCAGTGGGCGCGGAGCCCGCTGACACCCAGGACCACGACTCCGTCGAGGACCTCCTTGCTGAGTGCTTCGACGCTCTCACGTTCGACCCTCCCGCGAGTGTCTCATGGCCGAGATTCGGGACGAGGATATTGCCGACCCCAGCAATGGGGAAGGTGATGACGGGAACGAGCCATCCGACGATGGAGGCACGGACCCGCGCCCAGTGCCCGTGGTAGGGGGCGCAAACAACCCCACCGCAGGACCTGCCAGCACTGGAGCAGCTACTCGCGCGGAGGCGGGAGCTCGCCGACATGGAGTGCGGCATCGAGCGGGAGCGTCAGCTCCTGGAGCAGGCCATTGCCCAGCGGCGTACCCCCGCGGGGCGGGCTCGCGCCATGGCGCGCGATGTACAGCACCGCATCGTGCATGACATCGCGGGCACCCCGCTTCAACTCCCGCGAGCCAGCCAAAATCTGGCGGCGGCCGCGGCCCTCGCGCGAGACCTTCCGCAGCCTGCGACTCCGGAGGACGAGCGGAAGCGCAAGGAGCTACTGCGCTACTCGACTAGGTAGCGGCGGAGCAGCAGGCCGAGAGCTCGCTGTCCCGGCAGCGCGTTCTGGGCGCCCTGCAACGCTCCGTCGACCGCCGCGACGACAGGGAGGTGTCTGTAGCGCAGCCGACGCGCGGATCGGGCGGACGCAACATGCCTCCCATCAAGGAGCGCGTGGGACCAGTACGGGATGCGCGCATACTCCTCGAAGCGCGCAGGCGTGACCAGGCCCGTGGCGCTCGGCGCGAAGCCGAGATGCGCGGCTACCACCCTCGACGAGGTGGACGCTACGACCCGGAGGAGGACCGGAGTCCGAGCCCTCCGCCTCCGGGGCCACGCCCTTCGGGCGTCACATTCGGTGCGCACCATTCCCGCAGCGATATCGCGCACCAACCAGCATAACCAAGTACTCGGGTGACTCGAACCCGGCTATTTGGTTGGGTGATTACCGACTCTCCTGTCTGGCAGGCGGTGCTGACAGCGACGAGTTCATCATCCGCAACCTCCCTCTCTACCTCGCCGACCCAACGCGGGCATGGCTTGAGCACCTCCCGGAAGGGATCATCCAGAGCTGGGAGGATTTGGAGGACGTCTTCATCGGCAACTTCCAGGGGACGTACGAGCGTCCCGGGAACCCGTGGGACCTCCGCAACTGCCGCCAGAATCCCGACGAGACCCTGCGCGACTACATCCGGCGGTTCTCGAAGCAGTGCAATGCACTGCCCAACATCGCCGACGCGGACGTCGTCAGCGCGTTCCTCGCCGGGACGTCCAACAAGACCCTGGTGCACGAGCTGGGGCGCAGCAGCCCACGCACAACCAAGGACCTCCTCGACATCGCCACCAACTTCGCGTCCGCGAGGACGCGGTGGGGGCGATCTTCACCAAGACTCCGGCTAAGCTCAAGGCCAAGGCCAAGAGGGAGGAGTCGACGGGAGGGGCCGGCCCCTCCAGCCAGCCCAGGAAGAAGAAGAAGAAGAAGGGCAACGTCGCGCGACAGGAGGCATCTCTTGTCGCCGCGGCGGAGCGCAAGCAAAAGCGCGCGCCTGCGGAAGGCGCGTCCAACCACTTCGAGAAGAAGCTCGAGGAGCCCTGTCCGAACCATGCGTACCCCGTCAAGCACGCCCTCAAGGACTGCGGGCTGCTCCGCAAGTTTCTTGCCGGCAACTCCAAGAAGGCGGAGCGCGACGACCCGCCGCCCAAGGGCGACGATGATGCCAAGGGTGGGGATGACGATGCCTTCCCCCATCCTGATGGCTGCCTCATGATCTTCGGGGGACCGGATGCCTGCGCGCCGCGAAGGCAGCAGAAACTCGTCCGCCGCGAGGTCTACGCCGCGGAGCCGGCCGTCCCCACTTTTCTGAAGTGGTCCGACTCCGCGGTCACGTTCGACCGTTCCGACCACCCGGAGCATGTGCCTCGCCCGGGGCGCTACCCGCTTGTTGTCGACCCCATCATCGGCAAGAAGCGGCTCTCCAAGGTCCTCATGGACGGAGGCAGCGGCCTCAACATCCTCTACGGAGAAACTCTCGACGCCATGGGGATCGGTCGGGATCGTGTCCGACCAACTCGGGCGCCATTCCACGGGATCGTCCCCGGCAAGCATGTGGTGCCGCTCGGGCAGATCGATCTGCCCGTGACCTTCGGCACCGCTGTCAACTACCGCACCGAGACGCTGACTTTCGAGGTGGTGGACTTCCCTGGGGCGTACCACGCTGTTCTTGGGCGGCCATGTTACGCGAAGTTCATGGCCGTCCCCAACTACACCTATCTCAAATTGAAGATGCCGGGCCCAAAGGGGTCATCACGGTGAGTACGTCCATCCAGCGCGCCTACGAGTGCGACCGCGAGGCCTGCGAGGTCGCGGAAGCACTCCTGCACAAGGACGAGCTCCCGGCTGCCGCTGCGGCGGCGGAGGAGGCCGGGCCCGACTACAAGAGCACGACCGGGTCGTTCGACCCGGCCAAGGACATCAAGGAGATCCCGCTCAACCCGGCCGACCCTGACAGCAAGACCGTGCGCATCGGCACCGCGCTTTCCGACAAATAGGAAAGCGCGCTCGTCGACTTCCTCCGAGCCAACCAGGACATATTCGCGTGGAAGCCCTCGGACATGCCGGGCATCCCGAGGAACGTCGCCGAGCACTCTCTGTGTATCAAGCCGGGCTCTCGCCCGGTGAGACAACACATGCGCCGCTACGACAAGGAGAAACACAAGGCCATCGGTGAGGAGTTATCGAAACTCTTAGCTGCTGGGTTTATCAAGAGGTGTACCACCCCGAGTGGTTATCCAATCCTGTACTTGTCAAAAGAAGAATGGGAAATGGCGGATGTGTGTTGACTAT
Source organism: Eragrostis nindensis (assembly GCA_012490785.1). Lineage (NCBI taxonomy): Eukaryota > Viridiplantae > Streptophyta > Magnoliopsida > Poales > Poaceae > Eragrostis > Eragrostis nindensis. The sequence goes on along the minus strand of JAAXCT010001411.1, from coordinate 10,395 downwards.
ACGAATCTCAATAAGGCGTGCCCAAAGGATCCGTTTCCTTTGCCGCGTATTGATCAAATCGTAGACTCGACCGCTGGGTGCGAAACCCTCTGTTTTCCTCGACGCGTACTCTGGTTATCACCAGATCCCGTTGAAAGAGTCCGACCAGCTCGCGACTGCGTTCATCACCCCGTATGGCGTATATGTTACGTAACGATGCCGTTCGGGTTGAAAAACGCCGGGGCAACGTTCCAGCGGTGCATGATCAAATGTTTCGGCGATCTCATCGGTCGGATCGTCGAAGCATACGTGGACGACATCGTGGTGAAGTCCAAGAAGACCGACGACCTCGTCGCCGACCTCGATCGAGCTTTTCAAAAGCTGAGGGCGTGCGGCATAAAGCTGAACCCGGAGAAGTGCGTCTTCGGAGTTCCGAAAGGTATGCTACTTGGGTTTTGCGTCTCGGAACGCGGCATCGAAGCCAATCCCGAGAAGATTGAGGCCATCGCTAAGATGGGCCCCATTCAGAACCTGAAAGGCGTACAGCGTGTGATGGGATGTCTCGCGGCTCTCAGTCGGTTCATCTCCCGACTCGGGGAGAGGGGTCTGCCCCTATACCGATTGCTCAAGAAGTCGGAACACTTCGTTTGGAGCCCCGAGGCCCAGACCGCGCTCGATCGGCTTAAGACGGTGCTGTCGAACGCACCCGTCCTGACAGCCCCTGCAGAGCGCGAGCCTCTCCTCTTGTACATCGCCGCAACCACTCAGGTAGTCAGCTCGGCGCTGGTGGTCGAGAGAGGCGAGCCCGGACATGCTCTGAAAGTCCAGCGACCGGTATACTTTGTCAGCGAGGTTTTGTCCGACACCAAGACCCGCTGGACTCAGCTGCAGAAGCTGTTGTACGCGGTCGTCATAACCAAAAGGAAGCTACGTCACTACTTTGACGCGCATCCGATCACTGTGGTCACCTCCTTCCCTCTCGGCGAGGCGTTAGGAGCAAAGAGGCCACAAATAAGGCCGCGAAGTGGGCCCTCGAGCTCATGGGACAGGAGCTCGAGTTCGCCCCGCGCACCGCGATCAAGTCGCAAGTGCTTGCGGACTTCGCTGCCGAGTGGACCGAGATCCAGCTGCCACCTGCGCCCGTCGAGCAAGAGTGTTGGAACATGTTTTTCGACGGCTCGCTGACAAAAAGAGGTGCCGGAAGCGGCTTTGTTCTTGTCTCGCCACTCGGGTCCCGACTGCGCTACGCGGTCCGACTCAACTTTCCTGCGTCCCATAACGTGGCAGAATACGAGGCACTCGTCAACGGGATGAAGGCGGCGATCGAGCTTGGTGTCAAAAGGCTGGAAGTCTTCGGCGACTCCCAGCTTATCGCCGATCAGGTGACGAGCGAGTCAAATTGCTCGAACCCGAAGATGGCGGCGTACTGCGCTGAGGTGCGGCGACTTCAGGAAAAGTTCGAAGGCTTCCAAGTCAGCCATGTACTTCGCCGCTACAACGAAGAGGCGGACGGCCTCGCGAAGATGGCCTCCAACCGGGACCCCGTCCCTGTCGGCGTCTTCTCCCACGACCAACAGAAGCCATCGGTGCGTGAGGCGCCATCCACACCCATGACGGACGTTTCCACAACCCAACCAGACGGCGTCGACTTCTCGGCAGTAGAAGGTACACGCCCTCCTCTCGGAGAAGACTCGGGTCGAGCCGTTCTCGCCATCCCGATAGCTAACGAAGCGGTCGGGGGCTCGAGTCCGACTGCCGACGAGGCGGTCGGGGCTCGGGGGCTGTGCCCGACCCGGTGCCCGACTGGAGGACCCCATTTCTCGACTGCCTACTCCGAGAACAGCTCCCCGCCGACCAGACAGAGGCAAGACGCCTCGCGCGTCGGGCTAAGTCATTCGTCATCGTTGGCGGCGAGCTCTACAAAAAGAGCCACTCGGGAGTGCTTCAACGCTGCATCCCCATCGAATGGGGAAAGAGCTACTGTCCGACATCCACGCTGGCGAGTGCGGTCACCACGCGGCCCCTAGAAGTCTAGTCGGAAAGGCGTTCCGGCATGGTTTTTACTGGCCCACGGCCGTATCCGACGCCACCGAGATAGTACGCACTTGCGAAGGGTGCCAATACTACGCTCGGAGGACCCACATGCCGGCGCAAGCCCTTCAAACCATACCCATTACTTGGCCCTTCGCCGTGTGGGGATTGGATTTGGTCGGGCCCCTGAAGAAGGCGCCCGGGGTTACACGCACTTGTTAGTGGCCGTCGACAAGTTCTCCAAGTGGATCGAGGCACGACCCCTCGTGAAGATCCGGTCAGCAGAAGCCGTTCGATTCTTCACCGACATCATCCATCGCTTCGGAGTGCCGAACTCCATCATCACCGACAATGGGACTCAATTCACCGGCAACGAGTTCCTCGAATTCTGCGACGACTACAACATCCGGGTCGACTGGGCATCAGTCGCGCACCCACAGGCCAACGGTCAGGTCGAGAGAGCAAACGGAATGATCCTACAAGGGCTCAAACCGAGAATTTTCAACAAATTGAAAGTTCACGCTGGCCGGTGGGTGCGAGAGTTACCTGCGGTGTTATGGAGCTTGCGCACCACACCAAGTCGGCGACTGGGCAAACGCCGTTCTTCATGCTCTACGGAGCAGAGGCGGTGCTTCCGACTGACATCGAGTACGGCGCTCCTCGGGTTCGTGCTTTCAACGAGGAAGCCAACAGAAGCTTTCTCGAGGACGCCCTCGACCAAATCGATGAGGACCGAGAGGTCGCCTTGATGAGGTCCGCGAAATACCAACAAGCCCTGCGCCGCTACCACGGACGACGAGTGCGCGGCCGCGCGTTCAAGGAAGGAGACATGGTTCTCCGACTGGTGCAGAGCAACAAGGATCGACACAAGCTGTCACCGCCATGGGAGGGACCGTTCATCATCGCCAAGGTGCTGCGTCCCGGAACGTACAAGCTCATGGACTCGGAAGGCCAACTCGTCGCCAACGCTTGGAACATTGAGCAGCTACGTCGCTTCTATCCTTAGCTCTGCAAATTCGTTTGTTGTCTTTCTGCCGATGCATCAACATCAAACGAACTCGGTGTTTCTTTACACACCTCTTGGGCAGCCGCCTGGGTGCACTCCCCTCGGAGGCTCCACCCGGCGGGTGTGGCTTTGTGCCGCGTTGATTTTGTATGCGCCAGGAGCGATGCTCTTAAGAGAAACAACGCAATTCGACTAAGAGCGGGCCTCCGCGAACGCAAAACCGACGTCCTAAAACTCGAAGTGTGACGAATCGCAGCGAAAATCGTGAGCCCCGGATATTGGCTTAAGGCTCGGCCAGTTCGATCAAGGGCACCCGACGCCCCAGTGGATAGGGTCGGCCCGAGCGGCTGGTCGGAATTGAGTTAATCTTCCGAGATCACGAGTCTTCGAGGCGAATCGCCGCACGAAAAGAGTTTTAAACGAACGAAAATCTTGCGAAAAGCGAAACGAAAATTCATATAAACAAACGGGCGCGCATGCCCACATCGTTGTTTACAAAATAAGGCCCACACGGGCCCGACTCCGACTATCACCGCCTAATCTATTGATTTTCACCCCCGCCACGGCGCGAGGGGATCATGTCCAGGTTGTCATCGGCAAGAAGGCGCGCAAAGGGAATCACCTCTTCTTCGATCCGCTCCAAGTCGGCCTCACTACAGGAAGGCTCGTAACCTCTCGCCAGCACGTCGATCTTGTAGTGGTCACCGTAGTGACTCCTCGACACGGCAAAGGCGATCTGGACTCCGGTCCGAAGGCACTCCTCCTCCTGTATGCGGAAGTAGGCGGGGAGCGCGGCAACCTGCGGGATCACAGATGTAGCGTCTGGCGGACGCGGCACACCGATCTCGTTGCAAGCAATCTCCATGGCCTGCCGCAGCAGGTCAAGATCCGCCAGCGCCGCCTGTGATTGCACCTGGAGCTCCTGTGCGTCTGGCCAAAACAACGGGTCACTCGCTCGGTCTAAAACAACAAAATCCGACACGGCGGGATGATCAAAGAACAGGTAAATTAACTTACCCTTCAGCTCCTTCTGTGCCTTCTGGAGCTCACCGGTCACGTTGGTCAACGACGACTGGGCGGCGACCTTGAGTTCCCTCTCCCTGCTTAGCGCTGTCTCAGCAGCCTCCGCCCTCTTCTCGGCGGCCTCGGCGCGCTGAGTGGCTTCCAACAGCGCCTTGTCGGCGGCGGTCCGGAGTCCGCGCTCATTCTGCAGCTCCTGCTCCTGGGCCTGCACTCGTTTCCGCCGTCTCGGCGCGCTCGGCCATGCCGCGCAGCGCCGATTCCGCGTCCGCGGCCCTCTTCTTCGCATCCTCCGCTGTGCTTTCGTCGCGGCCTCGGCGGCCTCGGCTCGGCGGCGGATGGGCTCGGAGACGCGCAGCGCGCGCGCCAGCTCGTCGCCTCGCGCGACGTATTCCTTCAGCTGGTGCCGGATGAGGTTCGACTTAAGCTTGCTGTTTGCAAGCAAAGTCTGCGGAAAGCAAGAAAAAACCGTAAGGCAAAAAAGGCAAGTACGACGAACTCCCAAGCAAAAAAGATAAGGGGTGGAAAATTCTCCCACTCACGTCAATGGGAACCCGCGCGTTCTTCATCAGCTCCTTCGCGGCGTCGACCTCCGCCGTGACCGACGTCTTGATTGTCTCCAGCCTGCTGAAGGTGTGGGAGAGCTCCTGGGCCATGTACGACCAGGCGTTCGCCTCCGCCGAGTCCTTTACAGGGACCGGACCCTCTGGCGTGTTCACCAGTACATCCGGCCCCCAGCCGGACCGTGCCAGACGTTGGATCAGCGGCACACGGCGGCGGCCGCGTCCCACGCGGATCACCGGCCGCAGTCCCCGGCTGCGAGGCGGCTCCCTGACGAGTCCCCGCAACGTTACCGGCGCCACCGGCCCTCGACGATGAGGGCCTGACGCCGGACGGACCTCGGCGGTCCGACCCCCTGCGCCGGCGACACCTTGTGCACGCGTGGTGGGGCGGTACCAGGCCGTGGCTCGCCAGCCCGACCCTCGGAGTCGGGGGCTGCACTCGCGACGGGTGCGGAACCTTGTCGCGTCGCCGCGCCGTCGACCCTCGGCGTGTCGCGCTCCCGCACCGTCTCCTCCGACGCTGCGGCGACTTCCGTTGCCTTCGCGCGGTGTCATCCTGCCGCGGAGCGGAGCCCTCCTGATTCTGACTCTGCTCGGCGGCGAGACGCAGCGCCTTGTGAGGGGCCAACTGGGTCCCGTCCCATTTCGGGGCGGGGCTGCAAGGGTGCACGTCGCGATTCAGAAGAAGGGCGAACAAAGACAAATCAAACGACTGCAAAGACACGAATAAAGCAAACTCACATGTCGGACCGCTTGCGCTTCCGCGCGGGCTTCGTCGGCCGGCGACCCGAGCCTTGTCCGGCGGCCGCACGAGCTGTTGTGTCAGGAGTGGGCACCTCGCCACCCCGCGCCTCCACATCGGGCATCGGATGAGGCACGCCGGGTCCCTCGGGCGGGATCGTATCCCCGCGCGATCCCGGATCGGTCGTCCCCGCGCCGGTGTCGGGGGCGGTCGGCGACGCGGAAGCCGTCCGGCAAGGGAAGAAGTCCCGGCCGGAGCGGCGACGGCAACAAGGACCTCGAGGCTCCCTGCCGCCGCCGTCGACGTCGCGGCGACCGTGACCACCTCACCGGGACTGCTCAACGGGGGCCCTGGCCCTCGCCGGCGACACCGCCGGCCGGAAACAGGCTGCGCGCCATCGTCGTCCGGGGATGACGTCGTCAATCCACGCGTCGTCGTGGTGACCGCCATCGCCGGCCTCTTCGCTGCTGTGGTCGAGCGCAGAGTCCGTGTCGAACTCGGACTCACAGTGTCGACCGCTTCGCCTCTCCGACGGCGACGCGCCCGGTCTCTCCTCCTCTCCTCGTAGGCGTCCTTGCGGGCCTTGCGGCGATCCTTTCGCCGCTTGTCCTCTCGCCGTGGGCACGGTTTACCGCCCGCCGGTCCGCGTCCTCAGGCACGGGGGCTGTGAGCACCGAACGGCTAAACCCGGCTGCACCCAAAGGGAGAAGTAAGAATGCTGCAATCATTTATCACAAACAAAGAATGTCAATCAATCAAGAAGAGGCGGGGGAAGGACTTACGAAGCGAATGGCGTCGGCGTGCGGCAGCGCAGCGGGGTGGCCCGCGACGGGCCACTCGAACTCGTTGTCGACGAAGTGCAGGGCGGACTTGCCGGCCGCCTCCGACAGCCGCGCCCCGATCTCGCGGTGGCTCAGCGGCTCGTATCACCATCGCCGTCCCTCGGAGGTCGGCGCCCGGTGTCATCTCCCACATGGGGAGCGCGCGGCGCATCAGCGGCAGCACGCGGATGCTGTGGAAGTGGCCGGTGATGCCGACCATCGACACCCCCCGGTCACGCAGCACCGCCACGGCGTCGAGGAGGGGTTGGATTGCTGCAATCTCCCTCGCTCCGAGACCCCAGTGCCAGCAATCGGGGGGCCGGACAACCGGGCGTTGTGAACTTGGGCAGCGGGCCGGTGGGCTCGTTCTTCAAGTAGAACCACCGGTTATGCCACCCGGAGTTGGAGGAAGTATGCACCACGTGATGTAGCCCGACGCCCGCTCCACGCGGAGACGTAAGCTCGCGGAGCCCATGAGCGGGACCCGCCCGCCGACGGGCTGGAGCGACGCCCTGAAGAAGTACCTCCACAGATCGAAGTTGGGGGGAATGCCGAGGTAGGCCTCGCACAGCGTGTGATGAAGCCGGCGATGTGGCCGATCGAGTTGGGATTGAGGTGCTGAACCTCGATCCCGTAGTAGCCCAGAAGTCCGCGGAAGAAGGGGTGCGCCGGCACCCCGAGCCCGCGGGAGTGGAAGTGGAAGAACGAGACGATGTAGTCGTCCGGCGGCGAAGGCGACCGCTCGACGACGGCCAATCCACTCCACCGCATCGGAGAGCGGGCGAAGGAGACCCTTCGCAACCAGCCCGCGTAGCAGTTCCGGCGTCACCACCGACTCCGGCCACTCGTCTCCCTCTTCCGCCATCGGTTTCAACGGGATGAGGGAGCGCGGACGACGCGGGACCGAATCGACCGACGGCGGTTGCGAAGCGGGCGGCGAATGGTGGCGATTGGGGCGAAGAACGGCGCGGAGCGAAAGGAATCGAAGCGATCGCAAAGGGAGAAGAAAGGCGAACAGCAACGGGCGATGGAGTATGTGAGAAGACTCCCCTGGATAGGTATGGCCGATTTATATGTGCCGAAACGGCGCTGGCCGTTTTCCCCTTCCCTTAAATCTCGCGTCCTTTCGTTTCCTCCGCCCTAACGTGTGCAGGTGGAGATAACGCACGCCTCGTCGCCGCGTTTCGTCCAAACGCCGCGCCTCTAGATCCGCGCCGGCGAAGCGACGCGACGCCTCGCGTCCGACGCCTCATGGGCCCAATCGGTAGGGAAGCCGGTCTGGGTTCCCAGGTAAAGCGGCTAGGAGCTGTACACGCTCCGACGGCCCATCCCGGCCCAAGAGTTCGAAGGCCGGCCCAGCGTTGGGTTCGACGGCCGCTCTGGGTCAAAACGAGAGTGAGGGGTAATCAAAGGGGGGCACCAGCGGCCAGTACCCAAGTGCGCGGAGCATATGGGCCCCTGTCGAATACGTCCGAGTCCGAGGACGAAATAAGCCCATGGTTTGCTCATCGAGAGCTGGCAGCGAGCCGCGAGACCGGTCGAACGGACTCGGAAACTAAATGGGACAATCTCCCGGATCATATGACACTGACCCCCGCTGGTCTCAACCGGGTCCCCGCTAAGGGCAAACCGGGGTGTCACTCGAACGAGCCCGTTTGCAACTCAAATGGCACCGCCCATCGAACCATCGAGGAATGGCGCGGACGGCCCGATCCTCCATCCTCCCGACAGGATGCGGAAGGAGAAGAAAGAACAAAGTCGAAACCGTCTTCGGCCGGACCCCCGAAACGATCGGGGGCTCGAAGGCATGCATTCGCACAAGAGACCAACAACGTGGTCGCAACACAAACTAAAACGGGTCTCGCGAAATAAGCCTCTTTATTCCATGGTTTTCTTTATACAAAGTCGATCGAAAGATCGTTAAACTAGAAAAGAAAACATTAGTCCCATGAATCCATGGATTGGCCACAAAGCCGGATATAAAGAGGCCTAAGGGCCCCGCTGGCACCACCCGCAGCAAAAACTCCTATGAGTGGGTGGAACCAGCATGACGGCGCCAGGGACTCTCCCTCGAGGGTGGCGGTGCTCAAAACCAAGGCCACGTAATCCTCGCAGGAGCGACTCCTGGGACGCGGAGGGCTGACGAGAGCCCGTTAATCCTCGCGGGAATGACTCCGAGTTCGGTGGGCCACGCCAAAGCAGGACGAAAACTTGCGATGGCGCCGGCGAGCACCGGCCGAACGTCGACGGCCGGCTAGGGTCGTTTGGCTCGAGTCATCGTCTCCTCCCTCGTCGGAGGAGAGAATGATGACTTCAGGCTTCTCCGACCGGGCGCCGAGCTCCCGGCTACCGGATCGGGGGGCACCACTGCGAGCGGAACCGCTTCGACCACCGGAATCAGATCTTGGCAAGTGCTTGGAGGTGGAGGAGGCAAAGGACGCAAAGCTAGTATAGGGGGCGCGACGCCCTCTCCTCCTCTTTCCTTCGAGTCTCTCTTGCGCGAGTGAGTGAGATTTCTTATGCTTAGGCATGGTGAGTTCGGAGAAACCCGGCTCAAGATGCGGGCCTATTTATAGGCGCACCGCCCGGTCTAACATGGACCAGGTGCATAAGGGGGCGGCCGCGGAAGCCGAGAAGCACTGCCCAGCCGCATCGACGCCACGTGGACAATCCCCACACGCCGCGACAAGCGAAAGAAGGATGGAATCCCACCACAGTCGGCCGTGGGCTGGGCTTCGGCGGCCGAGCCCTCTGAGCAGGGGCAGGAGAAGTCCATCGGGCACCGGTTGGCCCGCAGGATAGGCGCACTCCCCCCTCGGACATAAGAAGGGGCCGGGGGCTCGGTCATCGTGGCTACGGGAAAACGACACAACTCGCTGCCGCGTTACGCAGTGAAAGCCTGAGAAAAGCCTGGAAGCTAGTCCTCTACTAGCTCCCAGCCTCGGGGGCTACACCCGGCGGGTGCGCTCGCGCGCACCCGCCGGCGAACTAAATGGCCACGTCAGGCAGCCGTACCAGTCCCGACGACAGCACGGCGCTCTCGCCAGGACTCGGGGGCTACTGTCGGGTACCTATTTTCTAGGTACTCTATACGGTATACACGCGGAATAATAACGGTACGGGAGCCGCCCGAGACCCAAAGGCCTTGTATATAGCTAAGAGATGGAAAGCTGGGCCCCTGGAGTGGTCCAGTCGGGCGGAAGGCACAACAACGGCCTTGGGCCCGCAGAGCCTCCGTTCCTCACGGCCCGTTAAGGGACCGGGCGCACGTGGCTGCACGAGCGCAGCCCCCACCCTGGACCGCGATTGGTCCAGCGTTAGAGGAGCCCGCCTTGGACGTGGCAACGAACCCGACTCCCCGCTGTAGGAGTCGGGCGCCGCGGAGTCGAGCGACGCCTCCTACCGAATTCCGGCCAGCCACCGTCCGCCGCCCATGTACCCCGGAGGTGGTCGGGATCGGCGAAGGGACACGACCCGAAGCGAACCCGACCACCGCGGCCGGAAAGCAAGCTCGGCGGCGACATGGAAGCGTTGGTCAAACCCAAGTGTACGGCCGGCCAGATTTGGATAAGAAGACGCTCCATATCCACTCCTGGGCGGTGCGAAGGTACACTATGCCTGACGTACGGCCGCGTGGGGGCGTCGCATCCGGATCAGGCGTGGAACGGGGAATGCATGCACCAAGTACGCTACACAGTAGCAACAGCGCGCGAAGTGACCGTCGCCCAACTCCACAGGTATCAACAGCACACCAACAGCGATCAACAGTGCGGATCAGGAAATGGGCGCTCCACAGCGCCCAGACAAGACCCGGATGACATCATCATACCACCTGGCGCGGAGATTGCGGCGGAAGACACCGGAGCCAGCAAGGACGGCCCGACTCCGCCTCCGTCGCCCTCTCACTTATCTTTCTCTTCTTTTTCTTTTCTTCTTTCCTCCATCTGTACCGTTCTTCCTTGTTGTATAAAAGGGAGAATTGGGCCCAGGAGGAGGGAGGAGACTTCGTTTTGGGCTCACACAACAGCTCATTTCTCACACGAACAACACACTCGCACGCAACGCAGAGACAGAGACTTGGGAGCGAATCCCTCTCTCGCCACGGCTTGTAACCCCTACTACGAGCAACACGAGCGAAACCTCAAACTGGACGTAGGGCTTCTTTTGCCTGAACCAGTATAACCCACCGTGTCAAACACAATCCATCTGGTCGCCGTCGAATCGCGCACAAAT